>JAJLYD010000015.1:0-73357 GCA_030571615.1 Jamesozyma hellenica | reverse complement strand
TCTAATCTTGAATATGATAGTCCTGATGTAGTTATTAAATAGCTTAGTTCTTTTATTATGTAACAAGTATATAAGTTATGGACTGGCTCGCGTGAGCCGTTCTTATATACAAATGTATTTAATCGCATCCATATTCCAACCCTAACTTTGTCAATTAGGGTTAGAAATATATAAGTGATATTACGTCTACTATATCACATTTTGTGTTGTAATATAATTCGAAGTCTTTAAGCCAGACAATAACTTTTAATCCAAGTTGTATAATGTATATTACTTGTTCTTTTTATGTACTAAATATAAAATATAAAATAGAAATAAGTTCTAGCGAAATACTTTAAAGTGGGATAATCAATGACCTTTTATACTTTTTGGAATCATTAAATGAGCTGATGGTTCTAGACCTGAATCCATCAGTCTCATATGAGCTTTCTCCAATATGTGCCCCTTATTTCCTAGTCCAGTAAGTTTCATCCATATCCGGTAATACTCCAATCCCGGTGTCATGCATCCGCATGTCCGATCTATATACTTTCTATATAGCTACATATTGATAAGCTTCGGGTTAGTGGGACTTCGGCTCAGCGGCGCGTATACTCTTTTTGGTTATAGTTTTCCGAATTGGGTAACACCTATAACATATTTTTGTGATATAGTAGAAGTAATATCACTTATATATTTTTAACCCTAATTGACGAAGTTAGGGTTAGAATATGGATGCGATTAAATACATTTGTATATAAGAATGGCTCACCTGAGCCAGTCCATAACTTATATACTTGTTACATAATAAAAGAACCAAGCTATTTAATAACTACATCAGGACTATCATATTCAAGATTAGATCGGATTGTACATTAGATAAATTAGAGCAAGTTAAGAGATATCACTATATTACAAAAAACTGTAATAACATGATATCGTTAAAGCAAACATTATAATAATTGTAAAACCTAGCTAGAAATGCGGGTTAACGATTGTTATTATGTTAGAAAGTTATTGACTTAATTTAACGTTTGTATCTCAAGAAACCAGTTGTTAATTGACAAATTTGTGTAAATACGTCACATATGACGATCGATAAAAATTTGCATTTACAATGTCAACGTCGCCGCGATTGAGAAAAACAAGTCAAGTTAAATAAGTCAAGAACCAAGATCACAAGACCCAGAGAACATACATAACCAGAGAACCACGTCCATAGTTATATAACCCCAGAACCACGTCCATAGTTATATAGAATATATATACCCTTATTAGTTGTTCAAGTACTAATAAGCCATTGTAAATATATTCTCCAGATATCCCCATAGAAACCCAGATCCCCTTATCACAAAAACATGAAAATACGGGCGTGTGGTCTAGTGGTATGATTCTCGCTTTGGGTTTAAAAAAAACATAAATATGCGAGAGGCCCTGGGTTCAATTCCCAGCTCGCCCCATTACTTTTTAATTATTTTTTATTGGTTCATTGAATTTTCAATTATAAATCGATATTCTTTTGTTCTTATTTAGTTTCTGTTCCAGCTGGTGTTAATCGAAAAGGTTGAACAATATTTTCATATATAATATAATTTTTTTTATGGGCAGTAATTAATGTTAAGATTGGTTTCTAGTCATTGTGTTGGTTTAAGGTCCGTGGCTAATTTTAAGCATACATTTGGAGCCGTTCGTTTAATTAAAGAATATAGTAATTTAATTTCTACAAGAAATTTCCACTATAATAGTATAAGGATACAGACATCTTGTTTAATTTTAAAACGATCTATTTCTCAGGATATAAATAAAGAAAATACGGTAAAAATTTTACCAAAAGATTTGACAATAAAAAATCAACGATCACCTAATCCACCTAAACCAGTTAAGCTAAACTTCTATCAACGAATAAAAGCTGATGTAAAATGGCTATTAATAAGGAATAAAGAAAGACCTTTTTCAAATGATGAATTAGGGACTTTATTTTCATGGTTAATAATATCACAAATCATATGGCTTATATTAAAGACAACTACCGTTGTTTCATTACTTTTATTAACTTTTAATACCGTTTTTGCTAAAGAATTAGTAGCACAAAGTATAGGTCAATTAATCAATTTTCTTTGTGAAGATATTGATATTATCTTTCAAGATGCATTAATTCCAGAATGGAAAAATGGATTTATTAAATTTAATAATGTTGAATTAAAGACAAAAGATTTACAAAAAAATAATATTTTATCATTTAATTTGAAATTTCATCAAATAGAAATTAATTTATCACTTAAAAAATGGTTATTAGGAAATGGGTTAATCAACGATATCAAAATTTTTGGTATGAGAGGTGAAACAATAATTTATCATAATATAAATGAAAATAAATCTAAAGATAATTTATTATTGGATTGGTTCTCAAATCCAAATTATATTTTAAATAATATTATTATATCCGATTCAAAATTTTTATTAATTGAAAATTTTTTAAATGATGAAAATGATAACCATTCAATGATTAATTATAAAATTTCTATTTATAATATGGATATTCCTAGTTTAAGATTTAATCAAATGTTAAAAGATTTTTTAAAAGCTAATGTAATAACTGGTTCAATTAATAATTCTTTGTTTACTTTTCATAAAAGACAACATAAATTAGCATATATTCAAGATTTAAAGAATGATCTTTCATCATGGGATCGTATCACTAGGTTAAGGTTAAATTCTATTAATGTTAATTCATTAGGCTTGAATAAAACTCATGCATTCAATTGGATTGAAGATGGTAATGTAGATATTATAGCTGATATAATGTTACCATCAGATAACAATGACTCAATAAATTTTGAAAATGATAAATATATAGTAATAGATTTAAAATTAAAGTTTAAAGATTTAAAGGCATCATTACCATCTATTCCACCTTCACTATCAACGGGAGAATCAATTATTTCCTTAGACGAATTAAAACCTGTTATATCATTTGTTAATTTAAGAAGAATTTTATATCATTCTTCAAATGCAGATAAAAATAATAATGAATATAATAGTAACAACGATGACATTTCTGAAGTTCTTGAGAATAATACTCATGATATACGAATGCCTAACGTTTCAATTAAAAGAAGAAAATCTTATCCTAATGTAACAATAGTTCAGCCAAATAATAATAGCAACAATAGCAATGATAACGATACATCAATCATAAGATTTCATGATCAAGCAAGTAGTAACAGCAATAATTTATCATCATATTTTTTCAGTTCACAAAGTAATTTGAATAATTTAAACAATAAAAATGAAATTTCACTTCATTGTAGAATTGTGAAGAACGTTAAAGAATTGGAGAAAATAATTCTATTTAAAGAGACTGGAATATATGACGAAATAAGTATGGAATTATATGTTGATTTAATTAAAATAGTCGAAGAATGGGAATTTAAAAATAAAGATGAATGGATGAAACAATGGGGGACATCTTTTGCTTCTCAATTACTTTTATTTGGATTTACAAATATCGTGTAAAAAAAAAATTGCATCAAAACAGACACAATCATATGTATATTATATAAACATGCATAATAACAACTTAACGAATTTTATGATATTGATATTTTTTTTAATAAAGAAATTTATTTTTGCTCCTTTTCAACTTTGACTATTGGCATAAAAGACTCAATATCTGTAGTATGATCGGTGGAAGCACTCTTGGCACCAATTCCTAAACCATCAGGATGAACGAGTTTTGAAGGATCTTGTAAAATTTTATCCGATTCGAGTGTTTTATTGTCTATCTTACCATCCCAACCCATTCCTCGTAGCATGGCATCCCCAAACAGTTCAACTGGAACTGTTTCGTATTCATCTTGTGTAGTGATTTGTTGAGGGTTTGAAGATTCGGCAGAATCCTTCATGGAAATCACCAAATCATCTTTCTTACCATCGGAACCATCTTCCTCCACTGACTGAACATCGATTTGCGTTATCTTGATCTTCTTCCTACTTTTCAGCTTCAAAGCTTCTTGTTCATCGTCGTCTCCCTTGGACGTGGTTTGCTTCTCAGCGTCCCCAAATATGTCCTGTGCCCTTTTTTTTTTGGCCTTGCCCTTTGTAGTCTTCTTCAAACTCAATGAAAATGTGCCAGACATCCTCAAACTCACTGTTTTCTGCAAAATAGTAACTCTTCAACACAATGTTTCTTGTATCAATTTTTATCTCGTATCCATCACAGCAATTGATTGCAAAACGGTCCCGCTTCTCGATACAAAAACCAGCACTGAAAACCTAGAACCTATCCCAAACAAATATCCACTCCCACTTGTATATCCACTAAAAACAACACAATCCTAATAACACTCAGCAATATCTGCCAATCAATCTTTTAACGTGGACTCTTTGTGTCTGTGACGTTGCTAAGAAAACTTGTCGTGTTGCACGAGCTGAAAATTTTTCTTTTGTTTCTCGCTATGAAATTTTTCATTTTGTTTCGTTTCGATGAGATGAGCATGAAAGATTTAACAGTTGCATCAATGCAACGATATTTACAGAGTTTACACTTGGAATAGCAGTTGAAAATCGTTGCTAGTTCGTGGAACATCACTGGAATACATTAGTTTACCGAGCAGAAACATCTTTAGAAGTCCGCGTCATGTCTGCAGTTCAACCTAGTAGTCCTGTTGTCTTATCCAGATACGACCCCAAGGGTCAATATCTTTGTTACGTTAGTACTGCATTGGATAAACAACGTATATCTGTCGAGCCTACCCAAAAATTACAAACCGATGCTTTATTAAATGAAAATTTTTTGAATCTAAACGATTCTAGCTTGAAAGTTACCGCATTAGAATGGACATTTTTAAATTCTAATGAAACTTTATGTGTTTTAATTGGTTTAAACAACGGTGAAATTTGGTTGTATTCTCCATTATCAAACGAAGTTATCATCAAGTTATCTACGAATAACTCGTACGAAATTAAAGATTTAATTATAAATAAAGATAGCTTATGGTGTATTGACTCCAACGATTTTATATACGAATTTGATCTAATTAAATTTGAATTGAAAAAAAATTTCACAATTGAATCATGTACTGGTTTAAATAAAATTTCATACGTTTCAGATAATAAAATTTTAATTGCATCTCATCAAATTTTTTTAATTGATATTACAAATAAATCCATTCTTTTAACTTTCCCAGGTCATATTACCCCAGTTTCTATTTTAAAACCATTAAATAACGAATTTTTCATTTCAGGTGCAGAAAATGATAGATTTTTAAACGTTTATGATATCAGTTCAGGTTCAACAAAAAGTGTCTTAGTGGCTAAATCAAATATTAATAGTGTATCTCACTCCAATGAAAATTCTATTGCTGTAACTACTGAAAATGGTAACGTCGAACTTTTTATTGATCCATTAGTTTCAAATATTAGTAAAAAAAATAAAAGAAGAAATGTTAAATCAAAGCAATGTTCTAAATTTATTCAACTATCTAATAAAGATAGTAAATTTATTTCTATTGTCAACACATACGTTAAAAATGATATTCTAAACTTGACTTATTTGACAAATGCAACAATACCTCATTTTGTACAATTACAGTGGACTGAATTACCTGAAACTTATAACTATGAATTAGACTTAACAAATCAATCGTACAATCGTTCTCATGATCGTTCTCTTTATGGGAAAGATCTTGCTGCTTCTACTACTTATGCTGAAGGTAACGCCAGGGTTACATCAGGTGATAATTTCAAACATATAGACGATGTTATAAAACAATGGGAATCACAAATAGATAACAGTGATGAACAAGATAGAGAAAATGAAGATTCAAAAGTTGTTTCATTAGCTGATAAATTACCATTAGCTCAAACACAAATTTCAAAGAAAAAAAATCCAATTACTGGTACTGTTACTGTTGTCCTATCTCAAGCATTACAATCTAATGATCATTCTTTATTAGAAACTGTATTGAATAATCGTGATGAAAGAATTATCAGGGATACTATAATTAGATTACAACCAACTTTATCAGTCATATTATTAGAAAGATTAGCTGAAAGAATTGCAAGACAAACACATCGTCAAGGTGCTTTAAACGTTTGGGTTAAATGGTGTATCATTATTCACGGTGGTTATTTAGTCACAGTTCCAAACTTGGTGAAAACTTTAGCTTCATTACATTCTGCATTGAAAAATAGAGCCGTATTATTGGATAGACTTTTGGCTTTAGAAACAAGATTAGATTGTACGTTGAACAAAATGAATATCAATGATATAAATACCGAAAACGCATACAACGAAGATGAATACACAAACGAACAAGATGATGAAGATGATGTCGAATATAATGAAGAATTAGATGATGCAAATCTAATAGATTCTGGTGAAGAAGGTGATGATTATTCTGATGACGAAGAAGAAGAGGAAGAAAAACGTGGAAGTAAACATCAAAACGAAATGGAAGGAGATCACGAAGATGAAGAAGAATTAGGGTACAGTGACGTTGAAATGGAATAGTTGGTGTAAATTAGATAAACCTACATATATCCGCATGTAAAACAAAAAGTTATTAAATTTTCAATGTAAATTTTGTAAATATTTTAATTATTTTTTGTATTATACCTCCTGTCTGTTCGGGTAACGTTGAGAAGCAAAAAAAAAAAGACGAAAGATGAAAATGAAATTTTAATGTATTTTTGAAGTCTCTGAAGGAAATTGTACAAGAACTGATTGAACATTATTTTTTGTTTGAAGAGGGAATTAGAACTTGGATTTAGAGTTTTTGGTTAGAGTATACTCAATATTAAGTGATCTTCAGCTTTAAAGAATTATAAAAATTGTTCATCATGTCTCAAAAAATTGGTCATTCAGGTTTAGCATTTGCCAGAATATGGCACCATGTAGATTTGGCTGCTGATCGTAGAGCCTTGGGTAGATTAGCAAGTTCTATTGCTACTACTTTGATGGGGAAACATAAGCCTGTCTATCACGAATCACAAGATTCTGGTGATTACGTTGTTGTTACAAACTGTCAAAGATTAAATGTTACTGGTAATAAGTTTGCTCAAAAGACCTATTGGTCACATACAACAAGACCAGGTAGTTTACAGTTAAAGAGTATGGAAAGAGTAGTAGGAGATAAAGGTTATGGTGAAATATTGAAAAAAGCTGTTAGTGGTATGTTACCAAAAAATAAATTGAGAAAGATCAGACTTGATAGATTAAAAGTATTTGATGGTAGTGAACATCCATACAAACAAAACATAACTGCTTTTGCAGTACAGCAACCCACTGTTCAGAAGATATTAGCTGAAAGAACTGAAAACAAATAAGAAAAAAAAATTGGAATTAAGTAACGATGGTTAAAAACTTAATATTATTAAATAACTTGTATATAATAAATATTCCATTAAAAATATTAATTAATTTTTTTATAAGAAAAACAAACAAACAAACATATCTGTGCATCAAGACTTAATTAAATCTTTTAAAATTGATTAACATATATTACATTTTATTTATTTATTTAATTTTTGCTTTTTTTTCAACTGAAATATGGAGAATTAATTTTAAAAAAAACCATTTATATATATTTATTTCCCCAATTCAATTCATGTTGTATATTTTTTTATATAGTTAGTTCATGCATCTGAGATTGAAAAATCATTTATTTTTTTTTTTTTTTTCATCATCAACTTTTATTCCATTACTCTTTACCCATGTTTATAATTTATTAAATCATTAGAAATCCCTAGAACGATCGGTATATAGACGAGGGGTAATATTCATTGCCATTAATTCTTGGAATAATAATTTTGCTGCATATGGAATATGAATTTGATAAATATCAATTTTATTATCACAACCTTTACATTCAAATTGATTATGACTTAATTTGGCAATAACACTCATCAAACCACAATTACCACATATATGGACTCTAAATGCATCGGAAGCCTCCATTAATCTTTCTTTCAAAAATGCAGCAGCACCATGAGCAATCATACAATCACGTTCCATCTCACCAAATCTTAAACCACCATCTCTCGATCTACCTTCTACAGGTTGTCTCGTTAAAACTTGCATTGGACCACGAGCTCTAGCGTGAATCTTATCATCGACCATATGTCTTAAACGTTGATAGTATGTTGGACCAAAGAAAATTTGTGCCATTAATTTTTTACCTGTATGACCATTGTACATAACTTCAAAGCCACGAGATTGATAACCGTGCTCACGTAATAATTTAGAAATACCTTCTACAGTAATATCAGTAAATGGTGAGGCATCACCTTCATTACCAGATAATGCAGCAACTTTACTTAATAAACATTCAATCAAATGCGCGACTGTCATACGGGATGGAATAGCATGGGGATTAATAATTAAATCCGGAACAATACCTTCAGCTGTAAATGGCATATCTTCTCTACGGTAAGTAATACCAATGGTACCCTTTTGACCATGACGAGAAGCAAATTTATCACCAATTTGAGGAACTTTAGTTGTTCTAACACGAACTTTAACGAACTTCAAACCGTCTTGATTTGTTGTAACTAAAACTTGATCAATAATACCATTTTCTGTACTTCTTAATGGTGTAGATGCATCACGTTTGGAATGATAAGCTGTTCTTTGACCTAATTCTTCTTCATCTGGCGATATTGGAGTAGTTTTACCAATAATAATATCTTCACCAGATACTCTAACCCCTGGAGCAATTAAACCATCATCATCTAATTTATCATATGTACCATGTTTCATTCTTAATGTATTTGTACGCTGTGGTTTTTCAAAGGTTTCCGTAATAGACATACCGTATTTTTTTTCTTGATCCATGTAAGATCTAAAAAATAATGATCTAAATAAACCTCTGTCAATGGAGGATTGATTCATAATCATAGAATCTTCTTGGTTATAACCTGAATAACATGCAATAGCAACAATAGCGTTTTGACCAGCTGGTAATTCTCTAAATTTTAAATATTCCATTGAACGTGTTGTACCTAATGGTTTTTGTGGATAATATAAGATATTTGCCATTGTATCCATACGAACATTATAGTTAGTTAAGAATACACCCATAGCTTGTTTACCCATCGCAGATTGATAAGTATTACGTGGAGATTGATTATGATCAGGGAATGGGATAATAGATGCAGCCACACCTAAAATCATCGATGGATGAATTTCACAATGGGTAAATGTAGTAGCATTTTGAACAGCTTTAATACGTTTTGCAGGATCTAAACTATCTTGCACCATTTCATCTTCCTGAATTGGTTCGAGATCTTCTGGTTGCATTGCAATCAAAATAGTTTCTTCTTCTTCGGCATCTATGTATTCAACAAGACCTTCACTTAATAAGGAAGACCAAACGTATTCTTCAGATTCCTCAAGACCACCTTCAATATCTTGATATTCTGTAGCCATCAATTTATTTATATGACCTTTTCTAACTTTTAATTCCTTGTGACCTAATTCTGGATCATCTTCTACAATAAATAATGGTCTATAAACTCTACCAGCATCGGTAAAAATTTTTAGTTCTTTTTCACGAATATCTCTAACCATTGAAACTTCTGGATTAATATCACCCTTTCTTCTTAAAGTTCTTAAAGTTTCCATTAATCTAGCAGGATTTCTATGAACACCATGCCAAACACCGTTAACAAAGACTCTTGTTGCATCAGGTGATTGATGTGGAACATAATCTTCTAATGGTTCCATACCCCATTCACTTAAGAAAGTGATGATTGGCATTGGATCTGTACCAACAGAAATAGAAGACATTAACGATAGATTTTTAACCAAACCACACGCTTGACCTTCTGGCGTTTCAGCTGGACAAACAAGACCCCAATGTGTATTATGTAATTGACGTGGTTTAGCTAACTTACCATCACGACCAATTGGTGTATTAGTTCTTCTTAAATGGGATAATGTAGATGAATAAGTATAACGGTTTAAAACTTGAGAAACACCTGCTCTTGAAGACATAGCTTTCTTTTGTTCACCCCAGTTACCAGTAGCTAGGGCATATTTTAAACCTGAAGTAATAGTCTTTGCATTAATTGCTAATTTCATATTAAAATCATTAGCTTCTTCAACGGTTCTTTGCATATAACGGAAAATATCTTTAGTTAATTTTCTGAATAAAGTTTTAAATAATTGACCTAGTAATGGACCTGCTAAATCTAATCTTTTTTTACCAAAATGATCACGGTCATCTTGATCTTTACGATCTAAAGCACATAATAATAATCTATTAATCATATAACCAAGGAAAAAAGCCTTTCTACTTTCAAAACCTTCTAATTGTGTAATGTGAGGTAAAAATTCTTTTTGTAAAATATCTTTTGCGTATTGAATTCTTTTTTCTTTTTTAATACCTAAAGCAGTACCACGACGACCAATAAAATCTAAAGCAGTTTCACGATCTTGAATGACGAAACCATCTTCTACACAAGGTTTTAACATTTCTAACATTTGCCAATCATTAACATCGTAACAGATATGTTCTAAAATTTCACCATCTGGAATAATACCTAAAGCTCTAAAGATAATAACAATTGGAATGTCTTGCTTAATATATGGTAAAGTAGCTTTAATGGTACGAGATGAATTACTTTCACGACCATAAAGTTTAACTTGTAATTGAGAAATAAATCTTGAACCTTTTTCTAAAGCAGATCTAATTTCGGCAACATGAGAAATTGGAGATGGAGCTGCTTTTTTAAAGACTTGAACAATATTACCTGCGGAACGTTCTTGAGCAATAAGAACTTTTTCAGAACCATTAATAATGAAATAACCACCCATATCGAAGGGACATTCTTTTAATTTATATAAATCTGATTCTGTTGCTTCACTTAAGTAACAATTTTTAGATCTTAACATAATTGGTAAACGACCAACAAACACTTTACCACTTTCACCATCATCTTCAGATTCTTCAGCTATTAATTCATATTTCAATTCTCTACCTGGTACATCAACAGCTTCATAAGTTCTTTTCTTTACATCAACAAATAAACCAGATGAATAGGTCAAATTACGCAGACGAGCCTCTTGTGGATATAAGGCATGTGTGACACCATCAGATTCATTAACCATAGGTTTAGTAACATAAATTTTACCAAAACTAATTTCGTATTTCCTACTTATGTTATCAGATTCTGTAGTATGTTGTGCTAATTGTTCTAAAATCATTGTAGAGTCCTCAGAAATAATATCTTGTAAGGTATAATCAACGAATTGATTGAAAGAATCTAATTGTTGAGATACTAAACCCTTTTCTCTAAAGAAAGAAGAGATAACAGCCCATGAATCTTCTGCAGTGATTGGAGCTCTTTCGTCATCAAATCCATATGGATCTTCATCGTAGTATTCTTCATTATTCGACATGGTATAATTTTATTTATGTTTCTTTGATATATGTTACTTAACCTTTTTGTCTTATTAGAAAATTAAGGATAGACACAATTTTGATACTAAAATATATTTCAAAATGATAATTATTTGCAACTAAATGGAAACAAAAAAAAAAATAATATTTAATTCAAATTTTCTCTAAACTTTTCAATCTTATATTAAAAAAAAATTATATATATAAACAATATTAATAACCCAGAGAATTCCAAAAAAAAAAAGATGATTAACTAGAATGTATGCCAAAGAAAAAACCCCCAGGAAAATTATTCGTAATACAATCTAAGAATACACACAAATGTCCAAAGATACCACTTTTAAATTGCTATTTCTTTATATCATACAAAATTTTTACCTTCTTTTCACTACGTTCATTTGTTATTTTTTTTCATTTTGCCACCACGAAACGTGAAAAAAAAAAGTCAAGCAAAAAAAAAAAAGATAATCAAGAAGTGTCACTGTTGACGGCTGTCACTCATTACGAAGCACAAGTAATAAGAAAAGTTTTGCTTTTATAACGAAGAACTATTTATTATTCTAAGCAAAAGTCTGGTAACTGGAATTATAAATAACGGGGTCTCATTAAATAAAGCATAAATATACGTATATGTGTATATACGTTTCGGTCATAACTGCGACGTGAATCTTTTGGTTTCTTCGATGATATCGTTCAAAAAGTCGTATTCATCGTACGTTGTGCCTCTTTGCGATGTACTTGAACTAGATTGTGTGCTGTATGAATCAGTTTTGGTATCTGCAGAAGTGTTGTTATCTGGAGTCGGGGACGTCTTACCAGTAGAAGGATTTTCCCTTCCCATTCCGAAAAACCAAAATGGGAAAGCATACGTTTTATTTTCTTCTTTATCGTTTGTATTTATATTTATATTTGGGTTTTGGTTGTTTAAAAATTTCTCAAGAAGTATCTTTCTGAAATTTATAATTTTCGTTTCAATGAATTCAAATACTTGCGATATAAAATCTGTCTTTGGATAAAGCACAGCATATTTTTTCGTCAACGATAACGTTGTGTCTGTGTAACTTCCAAATAAAAAATTATCAGCTAACGATTTATCTTTCATATTTGTTTGGTATTTGCTATTATAATAACTTTTAATGCCGCTTGTGTATAGTTTTCTAAATTGTTCAAATTTTGATTTTGTTGGATCATTAATGTTATTGATAAAATTTAAAAAAATCGTTGTAAATTGTTCTTGTTCGTTTATAAACTTATTAAACTGTAACAATAATTCTCTAGTTAGAATAACGTTAAATATAGTGAGTATTATTGATTTTAAAGGTAGCAAATCAATCAGTTTTTGTAATGGAGATAGATAAGGGATAAATAGATATAAAATTGCATATATCGTCCAGTATTTCAATAGTAGAGTATTAAGAGTACTGTACTCTTGTTGGTTTTGCATCGATACAGATGTGGTTCTTAAGATCGATGACATTTCAACCACATCCCTTGATAGGTGGATGAATTCCAATGTGATCTGCAAGGGCACAAGCACAGACGCAATGAAGGATATAGGTTGAAATATTATGTTTAACATTGGTACGCTTTCAAAACACAACAACTGGAGAGCTTTTAAAAATATATAGAGTAAATTTCTGTCTCAAATATCTTCCAACACGTTGAAAACACACACAAACAATCCCATACAACGGTTCTCTTTTCTTTGTATAATGTTGACGCTGGAACTTGCCAGTTTACTTACTTATTAGGGTTCTTTTTTTCTGTCAGGGAAGCGATTTACAGACGGATAGTAAAATAGGGTAACTGTTGGGTTTTTGGCGATAATAATTTGTAGTACTTTCATATGTTATGTTCTTTCTGTACAATGTGCAATAGTTAGGTTTCTATGCAAAGAAAATATATAAATAAGTAATTTGGTGGCAAAGATAAGATTGCTTGATATATCTGTACTTTGTTTAGTGCTGCTAAAAACTTTTCACAGCACTCCGCTTACCCTACAGTGACATTATGAACGTGAAGTAGCATGCAAAACAAAAAAGACACTTCCAGGAAGCCAAATTTGGACCAGTTATTATGTCTAATGATCCATAAAGTTGCCAGTTGCAGGGAAATTTGCATTTGTATCTACTCATTTGTATACATATTTTATACATTCACACCCGCCAAGTTCATCTGCCAATCAATCTACTCAAAATGTCAACAGTTTCATCAGGAGAGGCAATCCACAATGTAGATCCAGCCAATCTTGCTTTGAAATCGTTAGCAGAACCCATTGGTGCAAACTGATCACCAACATGTAACGTTTGACTTGGTTCAATAGGTGCATTAGGTTGATAAAAGTGTTGCAAACACGTAATGCCAAGATTCTTACCACCAATGTCACACCACACGTCACTGCCACCATCAAAACAACTAAATTGAATTCTTCTGCTAGCTGGAAAATTTTCTAATGTGCTTTGTAAAGTTAGTACAATTTCTTCCAATTGTTCTCTAGATAATTTTACAGGGATGTTTTTTTGTAATGCTTGATCAAACCTTTGACCTGGAACTATCCCAACAGCTCTCTCTTTTCTAATAATAGGAACTTCAGTTGGTAAATTTAATCTTCTTTTTAAAGTATTTAAAATTTTTTCTGCAAAATTTAAGGTCGCTTCAATATCTTCCTGTGACCAATTAGTAATTTCTTCTGAAACCCAACAATCTCTATTTACAGCAACTAATCCATATTCTTCACCGTTATCCTTATAGGTAAACAAATAATTAGATTCACCACCCATTACGGATAACCCACTCTTTTGTTGAGGATTTAAATTTTCATCGGTATGTAAACGTTCAATTAACCCACTTAAACGTCTTTCATAAGATTTAGCTTCATCATAACCAGCAGCGGTAACAATACCAACTTTAATATCCGCAGCTAATAATTTAATAATGTATGGAATAACAGGATTCAATTGCGTTAAAGAACCTCCATCTTCATATAAAGTAACATCTCCATCGAATGTTACCAGTTTCAAAGCTTTACCAGATACACCTAATTTTTTTTGTTTTATAAAATGAAAGATTTGTGCTGTATTTAATATATGACGCACATCATTGAAAGATGGAGCTATCATTCTTCTAGAGGAAATTGCACGTTTTGAATCTTCCCATAGAAACGCTTTCTCCAATGGCAATGGAGTGAAAAAAGTTCCAATGGTGGGAACTAATAGATTCAAACGTGATCTGCCAATCGAAGATTCATTGAGAAAATTCTCATCGTTCATAGCATATCTTGTATCAAACTCGATCTTATTTGCAATTAAGATCTCAACATCTTTTAAAATATCAGCATATTGAGATTTTACACGCTGTGTGGTAGTTAAGTCATCCGTATCTTCTTCATCATGCGATACAGCGTGCAAAACAAAAGGAGTGGCCAAAAGACCTTTTATCCACTCAATAAACTCATCCTTTCTATGTGATTTTAAATGGTATTCTACTCTGTAACGTGAAGACATAATTCTAACGTTTTGGAGTTGTGATATTCCGAATTGATGGTGGAATTGCCATTAGCAATAACAGGCTTTGTTCTTATATAAACAAAGGGGGAATAAGTGTTTTCGAATAGCGCGGACTTTGTAAGAAAACAAAATACAATAAAGATCGATATGTTGGAAAAGATACACAACGGCGCATAACAGAATCGATGTGATAATATATACAGTATGTATATACGTGTGTATAACTATGTGTGTGTGTAAATGATACAGTGTACGTTTATAAATATACTCTAGTCAATTCTTGGTGCTAGGTTTTTACGTAAGTACCACTCTACAAACGTGCGGATACCTTCTCTGACTTTACGGTAATCTCTCTTGTTCAAACCTGCATTCACACTGTTCACCAAATTTTCTCTTTCCTTGGATGAAACTTTCCCTAGCTGCCCTGCCACTTCAGTTAACCATTGAGCGCACACGGAACTACTGTTGTTATTGACTTCCATTGCTAATTGTAAGCACTTCACTATACAACTTATAGCATCTGAATGTGAACTGGCTTCAAACGTGCTCACTAACCCGTTAAACAAAACAAAAACAACTTGTGAACCTTTGTTAACAACGACTTGTTGTAAAATTTGATTTCTCCACTGATCAGGAACATAATCCAATGCCACTGTGGAGATAGGAGGAGTCTTGAAACCCCAAGAAACAATATCGTCTAAACAACGGATGATATACAAATAAGCATCATAATTGTCTAACTTGTTTACACTTGTAATGGCAACATCAACTACCTGACCTAATAATTCAGTCGACATTATAAATTCCCCTGGATAAAACATTACTAAATCTGAAATCATGGCAAAAAAATCCATGACAATTTCATGATAATTATTCAATTGAACTTTATCCATTTTATTAAAATTTAAAATAAATGTGCTACATTGAGATAAAGAAAAATGCCAAATATTATTTTTTAATTGTGGTGGTACGGGATACGTTTCATCATCACCAAATACAACAATAAGAGAACCAGAACACCATAAGAAAGACCCAAAACCAGTCGTTGCGTACCCATTTACTAAAAAATCAGCAACAGACGCTAAAATAGGTTCACAAAAAACATGAAACCTTTCAAATAATCTTCTTAAAAATTTACATGATCTTTCCACAATGACAGTATTCATAATTGCATTTTCATCAGACAATAAAATTCTAATGGAATTCCAAATTTTTTCAATAACTGGTAATAAAGGTTCGTTACCTTGTTGGGGATATTCGAATCTTGGTCTTAATTCTTCAAAAAATGCAAAAAATAAATCGATTTTATCTGCTATTAATTTATCTATATCAGTTTCATTCGTTTTCCATCTTTTAAAAAGTTGTTCTAATCTTAATAAATTATCATCAACTAATTTTTCAAACCATCCAACAATAGATTGAGCGTCCTGTCCATTAATTACAGCACTTAAACCTTGACATAATTCAAATTGTGATTCGACATCCTTTTCTAGAACATCTTCAACACTAAAATAAAAATTGACTAAATCACCTATCCATTCACTTAATAATTTAGAACAATCCGAACAGAAAAACATTAATGCATGACATGATGCACTTACAATTTCATCGTTTCCGTTATCACTTTTACTAAATCCATCAAATATATAACGTAATTGAATACCTAACATATCTGGATGTTTTGCAGTCCATTCAGTGTATCTGCCTAATACTAAAGTTGTTGCATATCTAACTTTTGGATGAATTTCGCCTAATCCACATAATAAATTAATAATTTCAGGCAAAATACGGTTTTCATTTAAAGAGACTTCTTTCGCCATAGTACGTAAAGAAAATAAAGGAGCTTCCAATTGTTGCCAACTAACTCCAACTGCAGCTTTAATTCTAATCAACGGTTGACTTAATGCATTTGTAGTCCCAACTACAGCTGTACAATCTTTTAAAACGTCTCCCATATGATATCTAAAATCTTTAAATTTATCTTCTGATTCTTTAGTATCGAACCCTTCAATTGGATATTGTAAATGTGTAATAATTCCATTTATTAATGTAACATATATTGGAGTGTAATTTTGTTTTGCAGTTGCGTATCTTGTTAAAACCAAATTTTGTTTTAAATTAAACCAAAAGGGAAAAGTATAAGCAACGATATCTAAATCAATATTTTTACAAGTTAAATCTAACAATACTTGAACCAATGGTAAGAAAATATCAGGAGATTGACTAATAAAAGTACACCATGCTTCACCAGCTTCAACAAATAGACGAGTAAGTCCATCTAATAAATCTGGATCAGTTTCATCTGTGATAGGTTGAGAAAGAAGTTTTTCTTTCAGTGCCATGATTTGTTCATAAAGAGCCAATATTTGTTGTTGATTAGTTGTTTCTCTACTTTCTCTAAGGATTATACATAAACAATCAATTGCAGCATCAAATGTATCTGAATCATCGTATGCATTTAATAAGGATTCAAAGACTAATGAAATTAATGGATCAATTGTCAATAATTGTTCAATGGGGAATTCAAAGGACCATGAACTTAAACAACGTAAAATTTGTTCAAGTTTTATAGAAGTAGATTCAGATTTTAAAATTTCTGTACATTTAATTAAAAATTGTAAAACGTCTTCCGCAATCACGTTAATTAATTCATGAATACGTGAATTGTATTCATCTTCAGTTAAAGGCATGGAACCAATATCTAAAGTTTCTTCTGGTAAAACTCTTAAAAAATTTAATAATGTTGATGGATAAGGATTCAATAAAGTAATAATTTCAATAATTGGGTTTTTCCATTGTAAATATTGAATAGCTAATCTAGCTAAAGCAACGTTTAATTGAATGATAACCAATTTTTGAGTATGTATCGTTAATAAATTTAACAAAGAATCTTTAAATTGTGATAATGTTTTTGTGTCTTGTGGAGATGATTCCAATTGTGATAAATCATAAGTTACTTTATTTCTTAAAGTTTGTGCTGCAAAAATTTGTAATTCCAAGAGGGAAGTATCGTTTGGTTTAGTTAACACATCATGACATATATTCCATGCATCCATTGATCTTTGAAATTGTTCCAAGTATTGTAATGCTTGACTCTTATCGTTTTGTGAGACGTTTGAAGATATGCAATACAAAGCATTTTGAACATCTGTTAGTTGATATGACATGGTAAATTAAAAAGCAAAAAAAAAAAAAAAAATAAGAAAAAAAAGAGGAAAAATGAATTTTAATTTCTGTGGTATTGATAAAGTGAGTTTTGCTAATGAAAATACTACAAAAACTGCAAGCTGAAGTTAAAAAAATGTGTGCATTAATTTTTGTTTTGTTATTTGCAAATTACCAATATTTTATTTTTCAATTTGACAAATTTTTTTGTGAAGAGTAAAAAAAAAAAAACAAAACAAATATAAAATTATTGATGTATTGAGAAAAAAAAAAAACACAGCTGAAATAAGATAAAACAAAAAGAATTTGTTGAATTAGAGATAGTAAAGAGAAGTGTTTGTGTTATTTATATTAAATTTTTAGAAAATTGATATGTCAACTAAAAAATCCAAGGCTGTAATTCCACCTATTAATTGTATTTTCAATTATTTACAACAACAGACTCCTGTAACATTTTGGTTGTACGAGCAAACCGGTATAAGGATAAGAGGTAAGATTAGTGGGTTTGATGAATTTATGAATGTTGTGATAGATGATGCTTTACAGATACCGGTTGATTCAAAAAATGGGAAAGAAGTAGTTGAAAATGCCACAAAACTTGGGAAGATTTTATTGAAAGGAGATAATATAACGTTGATAACGTCTGTAGATGAATAATATATATAAAATTAATAAATATTTGGTATTTTGTTATTTATTAATACTTTATTTTATTTTATTTTATTTTGAAATAATATGTACATGAATTATAGAATTTAATTAAAAGATATTTTCGATACTTTCTTTTCTTTGATTTATTAATTTTTCATTTTTAATTTTAACTTGTTCGTTAAATTTAGCAGATTCTCCACTTAAAAAATCTTTAATGATTGGTAAACCAGGATTTTTTGTCTTTACAGTACCGAATAAAGCGTCACCAATTTTAACTTCTAAATCATCTTTTTGAGTATTATTTTTAAATTCTAACATAAAATTGGATTGAAATCTTGTTTCATCAAAGATGGAATCAATTTTTTTCAAAAGTTGATCTTCATTAATTATGTAATGATCAGTTTCATAATAAAGAGTTAATAAATTTTCTAAATTTCTTTCTTTTGCTTTAAATTCTATAAATTCTCTATTATAAGATCTTTTCATTTTCATTAGTTTAATTTCTTCTGCGGTTCTATTTCTCATTAAAGGTTGTTTAACTAAATTTTCTAAAGAAGGAATCGTTAAATCCGAAGATTTTTCTTTTTCAATTAATTTTAACTCTTTTTCTCTTTTTTCTTTTAATAAAGCTTTTCTTTTTTGAATCAATAAATCTCTTTCAATTAATGATTTTTCTTCATTACGGAATGCTTCACTTAAATATTTTCTACGTAATTCAGCTTTTTGTAAATTAATTTGTTGAATTTCACTGTTTACATTTTTCAATTGTTTTGGTAAAGGAATTGTATTTTCAATTAATTTTTCAACGTCAATAAATTTAGTTGGGATTGGTAAACGATGCGACCCTTTAGGATGTTTGATACCGTCTGCGTAACCTAAACCATTTTCTCCCTTTGGTAATGGTTCTTTAGCTTTATTAATCAGGGCAGTTTGTTTAGTAGTCGGATTCTTCAATATGGATCTAGTGATAGGAAGTGTCCCACTCTTAAAACCGTACTTAGCCACACCTTTACCCATCGTTAACCTTGTCTTTTTGCTTTGTGAAACCAATATTATACCTTTTTATGTAATAAAAACTTATCAATCAATCAATCAAACAAACAATTTCAATTTTTTTTTTTTTTTATTTTTTTGGTTTTTCCAATGAAGAAACAAAAAAACAAAAAAAAAACAAAAAAATGTGTTAGCACCCAAACCCTACCAGCCCTAACAGATATTTAACGACATCAAAAGTTCTTTAAGCACGCACACCACACACCCTAAACAACGGCACAAACACACCCTAGGGCACATGTGTATGGTACGGGTAACATTGATGTTTTTTCTTGTTTTTTCTTTTTTTTTCTCTTCACAGTGTGAAACAAAGAAACGAAAAAGAAGCGATTGCCCAACACTACAAAATTTTGACTGTAGCAATCGATTGCGTTATCAAAACTGTGTGTAACTTGGGAAATAAATACATGTTCACGTTTTGTCTTTGTATTAAATAATAATCATATTCTTCCGTCCCAATCCCCTCTCTCACATAATAGATAACAGCATATTTTTACCCCATCGAAGTTTGCTCACAACATTAGGTAACCAGTAATTACTTTCACATTCTATTCATTATATGAACAACTGATCTATACATCATAATTCATTTCCTTTTTTTTTTTAATTCCACATTTCACCAAGTCACTCTACTCTATTTTCATTTAATTTATTTAGTTTTCATTTTTGTTCTGTCTTTTTCCGCTAATAATTTCCAGTAATTTTGTTTACTGTTGTTAAGTTTACAAGTAACAACATAATTTTACTAGATTTTTGAAAACATATATTCAAATTTTACTATAATTAACAAATAGAAGAAAAAAAAAAAAAATTATAAAAAAATAAAGATAATTTCAACATAATAAAAAAAAAAAAAAAAAAAACACCTTACCCCCATATTAAAAGTTGATATATTTTCGTCTTCTTTCTTTTTCAACGTATAGTATCATCATAAAGTTTATTTAAACTTTTGCATTGTCCCCATTTTATTTTGTTTTACGGTTTTACTTTAATTTTATTTCATCTTCGTTCCATTTTTTTTTTTTTTTTTTATTATTAACATTTTTGCATTATGACTAACTTAGATTACGATATTTATAAAGAAGGTGGTATCCTTAATGATAAATATCAAAAAGTTGAAGATATTAGTGAAGGATCCTATGGTTACGTTTCGTTAGCTAAAGATATCAAATTGAAAAAATTAGTAGCAATTAAATACATTTATAAATTAGAAGAAGATTCTGATAATTATAGTGATAATGATAATAATTCAAAAAATTCAAGTATTGAAAAGCAAAAGAATTTAGAAAAACATAAAAAATCTTTAATTTCATCAAACGTTAAATCACGTTTATCAAATAATATTTGTTTAGAAGCAATGTACGAAGTAGATATTCAGACTAAAATTGGTAAACATAAAAACATTGCAGAATTATTAGATTTCTTTGATTCTTACATAGTTATGGAATATTGTACAGGAGGTGATTTATACGAAGCCATTAACGATGATATTGTGCCAAGAAAGACAAATTCAATTACTCATATCATTAAACAAATTATGGATGCTGTAGAATTTGTTCATGGTAAAGGAATTTATCATAGAGATATTAAACCTGAAAATATTTTAATTACAGGTATTGATTGGACAATTAAATTAACAGATTGGGGTTTAGCAACAACTAATTTCACTTCAATGGATAGAAATGTTGGTAGTGAAAGGTATATGGCACCTGAATTATTTGATTCAAATTTAGATTTAGAAGAAAGAAAATCTCCTTACGTTTGTAGTAAAGTTGATCTTTGGGCAATGGGTATTGTCTTTTTAAATATCGTTTTTCAAAAAAATCCATTTAGAGTTGCAAATCAATCTGATAAATCGTTTTGTTATTTTGCAGCTAATAGAGAAGCTTTATTCGATGTTTTTTCAACCATGGCATATGATTTTTTCCAAGTTTTAAGATATTGTTTAACCATAGATCCAACTAATAGAGATTTAAAAATGATGAGATACGAATTATTAAATTTATCTGAATATACTTTAGATGATGAATATTATAATAGTTTAGAAGATGAATATGATATCGATATGATTACATTAGATCAAACAAAAACACCTGAAAGATCATCTAATGAACAACATATTCCACCATCATCTGCTCCAGTATCATTACCAACACCAATATCTTCTACAAAACCTTTACCTCATTTTAAAAATAATGATTTTGATAAAATTTCAGAAATTAATATTATTAATGAAAATAATATTGCTCAAAAACAAAATAAAATTTTACAATCACCAATATCATATAATAATAATAATAATAATAATAATCAAACTTTTAAGAAACCATTAGAAATTCCTAAATTTAAAATTACACAGGATAATAATAATGAAAATTATTCAAATAGTTATAAAAATAATATTCATAAGAATATAAACAACGATAATAATAATAATTATTATTATTCTAAATATCATAATTCACAATCAGAGGGTTATAGAGAAAGAGCTAAATCTGTTCCGAAATTAAAATTTAATAAACGCACTCGTGTTAAACATGACAATTATAATAATAATAATAATAGACTTAATAAAAATAACGGTAATAATTATAATAATCATTATAATAATCATCCTAAAGCTATTAAAATTAATCTTAGAAATAAAAGTAAAATTATTAAACGTTCAAGAAAACCTTTAGGTATTCCAACACCAAATACTCATATTAATAATTTTTTCCATGATTATAACAAGAATAAACAAGAAAATAATAAATTTAATACGAGTGATTTTTTTACCCCACCAAGTGTTCAAAATCGTTATATGGAAGGAATTTTTGATCATAATAATAATAAATATCATAAACAAAATATGAAGTATTTAAATAATAAATCTTTTAAAAATAGAAGGCAAAGTTATAATGTTATTACTTCTACTACTAATAATAATCAAAGTGGTAAATCTAGATATAGTTTTAATAATGGAGGTATGTCAAGTGGATTATTAAGACGTAGTTCAGTTAATGCACCAATTGTTCAACATTCACCAGGTAGTTATATTCCACCTACTTTAAGAAACTATTATAATAAATTAAATAAAAATGGTAATAATTCTACAGTTGCAATTACTAAAAATAATCAAATTCCAAATATATCTAGTGTATTAGATGAAAATGATGTTAATAATAATGAAAATAATTTTATTAATGATCAAGATCATGATGAAGATGATATTTTATTTTCTTTAGATGAAACTGATCATGATTTTATTAATAATATGAATAATTTATCTATTGATGATAATGAACAACATAATCATAATGAAAAAAGAATTAGAAATAATAATAATAATAATAATAATAATAATAATGAAAAATTAGAACAACATGATACCAATGTTAATAGAAATTCAAATGATTTACCTGATTTATTAAAATCACCAGTTTCTCATGAGGCAATGAATTTACAATTATCTAATAAATCTTTAAATAATGCAGAACAAAATATACCTGAACTTTTATTATCAAATACTAATAATAAATTTAAACCTGGTGTTTATGTTCCACCACATCATAGAAGAAGTTCAGCTCATTTAACTAATGAATCGATGTTATCAATTAAAAATAATGATAATAGTAATGAAAGAAATATATCGTTTAAAAATTCATATGAATTACAAGAAGATGATATCTTTGGATACTCTAATAATGATGCATTAGTATTTGAAGATGATGAAGATATTAATAATGTAAGACCAAGTTTTGGACCGTATCAACTTTATGACGTTGATGATAATAATTTTTTAAATAAATTCAATTATAATAGACGTAAATCAAGTTTACATGATGAAATTGTTGGATCACTTGAACAATATAAAAATAATTGGATTATGTTACAAGAACAACAACAAGAACCTAAGTGATAATAATAATAATAATAATAATAATAATTACGTGCATAATGAATGTTTTTTCCTTTTTATTTTATTTTATTTTTTTTTTTTTTTTATGTATCACACATATGCATAAATACATATTTAATATATATGTATAAATCTATTTAATTTTTAAAAAAAAGAATAATAAATTATAAAATATTTATTTATTTATTTATTTATTTATTTTTCCTTTAATTTTTTTTGAAGGCGACACTTTTTTCGTAACATCAGCATTTTTTAAAAAAAATTCATCGTTTTCATTAAACTTTGTATGTTTACCTTTAAAATTGAATTTACTTATAGAAGAAGAAGGATTATTATTATTATTATTTAAAATTTTATTTAAATTATTTTGACCAATTTTTTGTTTTTCAATTTTTTTATTATTTAAATTAAAATTTTTTTCATTTAAAATTTGTGAACGATTAACGTAATTTTTAACTCGATTCAATTCTGTAATTATATTATTTAAATTTTTTTTATCTAATGAAATTACTTTTGCGTAAGCAAATAATAAAGAGTTTAATATATAACTAAAATTATTTAGTAGTTCCAAACGTGTTTTTTCATCTTTACAAAGTAATAGTTGTTCGTCTAAAGAAGATTTTAAAATTAAGTTTAGTTGTGGTTTTAACGAATTAATTTGACGTTTTAAATTTTTAATGTATGGTTTTATCTTTTGAATATCTTGATCCATGATGGTTGATTTATATGTGAAATGATATTATATGCGTATGATATAAATATATAAATATATATAATCTGAGAGACAAATTTGTAGATGAGATGAGATGAGAATGAACGATGGGCATTTTTTCAAACAAGAGTATGAAATTTTTCATATTAAACAGCGGCGGAGTCACGTGGCACGTTAGGGCTTGATGCGAAGGAAGGTCACTGCGAGGGCACTGGAAACGGAAGGAGCAGGCGAGGGAGAAAAAAGGGGTTGTGGTGTTGTGGTGTTTGTTGCAAAACAAGGGGCCGTGGCCGTGGCCGGGTTGCTTGAGCGCTGCTGGTGAGAATTGCTTGCAATGCGAGCGAGGAGGGTTTGCAGCTCGGAGTAGAAAAGAACATTCGGAATAAACGCTGAATGAAATGCAAGGGACTCACTCAACTTTAAGGCGGTTTTCGCAAGCATCGATCGAGTTTGTTTGTTGCAAAGGAAAAAAAAAAAAAAATCTATAAAACAAAGGATCTTTGGAAAGAAGACTATGTAACTCGTGAGACTGGCTGGATAATAGAATCCCATTCGATAGATAAAAAAACAACCGACTCATTTCGTAGCCGCTGCTGTTACTGTTATTGTGCAAGATATTTATTTATTTATTCGTATATGCAGAGAAAAATGTCGCTATTTAAAAATTTGGGCAAGAAAAAAAATTCTGGTTTGTCTCGTAAGCATCAAAAAATTGGTTTTCGTAAAAGTTCCAAGAGTGTTGGTGCTGAATCTGCCCCTGCTCCTGCTCCTGCTCCTGCTTTAGCCAAAATAAACACTGATGATCAACGCAAACTAGCCGCTGACAGAAAAAGAGAAAAAGAACTTATAGCCGTTGAGCAAAATTTAAGGAAAAATTCAAACGTTTCCAAAAGACCAGTTAAAGATGGTCCTGTTACTAAAAGATCAAATGATTTTGGCGACATTCCTGAAGTTAAATACCCTCATTTAGATCAAAACGATGTAAAAAAACTCATAAATGAAAATATTAACGATTTGACTTCAAATAATGATAAGGATAAAACTAACAATAACAATAATCAAAAAAATTATTTACCTGTATCGGGTCAATCGACTTCAACTATAACTCATACAACAAGTCGTAACTCTTCTTTAAATGGTGAAGGATTTTATAATGTTGCCTTAAACGTAGATAAAAGTAGTAATACAACAAGTATTAACGCACTTTTCCCAACAAAATCGGAACCAAATTTAACTGATACCAATAATATTGTTACTCCTGTAAAAAAAAAAAATTTAAAGAATGAAGTTAATTTTATTACTAATAACGATAAAATTGTTAATAACAAACTTACCAATCATAAAGAATCGAAATCAAATGAAGATGATCAGAATAATGAAAATATTAATAATAATGAAAATATTAATAATAATGAAAATATTAATAATAATGAAAATATTAATAATAATGAAGTTAATAACAATGAAGTTAATAACAATGAAGTTAATAACAATGAAGTTAATAACAATGAAGTTAATAACAATGACCAACCACTAGTCCCTTTCCCCACTTCAGAAGAAGAAAAAAATAAAAATAAAGATTTTTTCAAAGATATTTTAAAACATTCTTCAACCTTATCATCAAATAAAACTAAAAAATCAATATCAAAATCAAATAATAAAATAGTTCCACCAAGACCTTCAATTTCTGAAAATATCGCTTCAAATTTTCCAATACCTTTACCATTACCAATCCCATTACCATCACCAGCATCAGCAGTTAAAACTTTTAATAAAGTTACTTCAACAAATCCATTAAGATCAAAGACACTCTCAAATCAATTCGAAGATATAAATGAAACAATATCATCAACAAATACATATATTAATCCAAATAAATTAATTTTAAAAGATATATTTTATGCTTCAGATAATAAAAATAAAGATTTTCATAACATTTTTAAAGATGCTTCTAACGATGAAAAATTAATTGACGATCATAGTTGCGTTTATTATAAAGATATTTTAATTCAAGGTCGTTTATATATTGCAGAAAATAATTTATATTTTTATTCAAACGTTTGGGGTATTCAAAGAACTGCAATTATACCCTATATCGATATAATTAAAATCTTTAAAAGAACAACAGCAAATATTTTCCCAAATGGTATAGGTATTAATACAATTAATGAAAAATTTATCTTTACATCTTTTTATAATAGAGATTTTATATTTGATTTAATTTCAAATATATGGAATCAACATCTTTCACATAATAAAATTGAAAATTTTAATTTTAATAATAATGATAATCAATCATTTTCTCATTATAATAATGATACTAATTCAACTGATTTAATTTCAATAGATAAAGATAAAACTGAAATTTTTAATCATAAAAGAACAATTTCATCATTATCTGATAATACAACAATTTCATCAAGATCAAATAATTTTAAGAATGTTCCAGTAGTTCATAAACCAACTAATGCACCATATAAACCAAAAGAAAATGAAAAATTAATTAATTCATCAATTATTTCATCAAAATTATCAACTGTTGTAGATGTATTATTTGGTTCAAATACAAATTTTTTAAAAAAAATTTTAAAAATTCAAAAAAATTTTGATTTATCTGAAATTCCAAATGATTTTTTAATTAAAAAATTTCGTAATTATAATTATACAAAACCAATTTCAGGTTCAATTGGTCCATCAA
The DNA here is from genome assembly GCA_030571615.1 of Jamesozyma hellenica. Taxonomy (NCBI): domain Eukaryota; kingdom Fungi; phylum Ascomycota; class Saccharomycetes; order Saccharomycetales; family Saccharomycetaceae; genus Jamesozyma; species Jamesozyma hellenica. The sequence goes on along the minus strand of JAJLYD010000015.1, from coordinate 46,287 downwards.
AGACAAAATGTATCATAACAGAAACTTTAGATAATTATGATTTAAATTCTTATGTTAAAGTTACTCAATTAACAAAAAATCCTGATGTTCCATCAGGTAATTCTTTTCAAACAAGAACAACTTATTTATTAAGTTGGGATAAAAATAATAAAACTAAAATGATTACTTACGTTTGTGTTGAATGGAATGCAAAAAGTTGGATTAAAAGTGCTATTGAAAAAGGTACTTTTGATGGTGTAACTGATGCAACAAAAATTTTAGTATCTGAAGTTGAAAAAATTTCTTGTACAATAGAAAGTAAAAATGAAATTATTACTTCTGAAGAAATTGAAGAAGAAGAAGAAGAAGAAGAAGAAGAAGATTTAAGTTTAGGTTTACCTACTTTAGGTCCATTAAAACATAATCCAACTAAACCAAAAATTGAAAAATTAAAAGATGATAAAATTATTAAAGAAAATATTATATTTGATTGTTCAATGGGTACCATTTTCCAATTAATATTTGGTGGAGATGTAAATTATTTGAAAAAAATTTTAACTAAACAGAATAATTTTGATATATCAGAAATTCCAAAATTTACAAACGATACAAGAGATTATTCTTATATTAAAAAATTAAATAATTCATTGGGTCCAAAACAAACTCACTGTAACATTAAAGAAATTATTGAACATAATGATATTAATGATTATATTATGGTAAAACAAATATCAAAGACTCCAGATGTTCCATCAGGTAATAATTTTTCGGTTCAAACAAAATTTTATTTTTCATGGGGTAATAATAATTCAACAAATTTATCTGTAATTACTAATATTGTTTGGACAGGTAAATCATTTTTAAAAAGTGCAATTGAAAATGGTTCAATTGATGGTCAAAAGGAAACTACAAAGATTTTAATTAATGAAATTAATGAAATTATTAAACAAGCTAAAGCAAAGAGACCTAAATTAAAAAAGAAAAAATTAAAGAGAAAAACTTTTGAAAATAAAGAAGGAGGAGGAGAAGAAGAGAAAGAAGAACAAGAGAGTACTATTGAAATTGAAAGTTCAGAACCAATTTTAGAACAAAAAGGGTTCATTGATACAATTATTTCCTTTTTCATGAATTTTGATATTAAATCAATAAAAGGTATTATTTCATTAATTATAATGATTTTATTAATCTTTAGTTCATTTAAATTCATATTTGGCATTGGGAAATACAAATCACAAAGGCATAATTTTAATTTATTAAGACCTGGAAGAATTGATATCGATGGTAAAGAATATAATTACGTTCCATCTTTAAGAACATTATATCAAGTTTATGAAGATGATTTAAGAAGTGCTAAAAATTACAATGATGGAAGAAATATTTATGCTGATGACGTTGTTGGTGAAGTTGAAGGTACAATTTGGGATTGGATTAATGATCGTGGTAATGTTAAATTACCAGTAAATTATACGTATAATGATTTTGATAATTCAGATGTTAAGAGTAATAGGTTACAAGAATTAATGGAAGCTATTAGAATTACAAGTTTACAATTAGATGAAATGAAACGTAAGGTTGATATTTTAGCAGTTCAAGATAAAAATTAAAAATTATATATTATATATTATATATTATCATTTATTAATAATATTTTTTATCATTTATTAATATATTGGTTGTTTGTTTGTTTGTTTGTTTGTTTGTTTTTTTTTAAAAGAAAAAAAAAAAAACTGGCTGAGCGGCTAACTGCTTGATATTACAAACAACAATCAGAAGAAACAAATAAAAAATGAATAATCATTTAAAAAATCTTGAAAATGAGTTAAAAGCTCTAAAATTAGAATTGAATCAATTAAGATCAACTTTCAATGATCTAATAAAAGAAAATGATCTGTAAGTATATAAAATGAAAAAAAAAACAAACAACAATTGATTATATTACTAACGATTTTCAGAAGTTATAACACTCCCTCAGAAGTGAAAAAAAATCATATAAAAAAATTAAAAGAGTATAATAATTTAAGAGATACTGGGTTACGGTTGGTTCAAATAATAGCTACAGAAAAAAATTGTAAGATGAGCGATATTTTTGAAGAAATTGGGTTTTCTATGAAGGATGATTGAGTAAGGTTTGCTTAAAAAAAATACAATATCTATTGAAAGGTTGGTTTGCTATGAAAAAAGATCTCTTTCTCTTTTTTGCTCGATAAAATGGCATCTGTACAGCTGTGGTTACCAATGACAGTTGCTAGAAGACTACTTAATGCTGGAAATAATTATTTTAAAGTCACCGCTGTGCATCGTTGCAGCAGCAACTGCGTCGGAAAAGCCTACAAAGAAAAAAAAAAAGTGAAAAAAAAAAAAAAAAAAAAAAAAAAAAAAAAAAAAAAAAAAAAAAAAGAATTTGAAGAACCAACCATTAAATTTTTTTACTGACTATTAAAGTAACATTCACCTTTTATGCTACAGTCACTTCACTGTAGTACTAAGAAAGATTATTCCGTTTAACAAATAGAAAAAGTAGATATCAAATAATATTATTTTTTATTCAAGATAAATCGCATTAAACAAAATATATTCTGGCTTTGTATTGTGATAATACCATGAGGTTTAGTATTCAAAATAGCTTCATATACATTCTAATCTTCTTTAGTTCATTAGAATGCATATTTAGTTATAGCAATAACGATAATTATGGTGCTAATCTTAAACGAATACACAATAGTGGCTCAAACAAAATATCTAAAATTAAAAAATCAAACTTCGAAGATCGAGTTACATCGAGTAAAACTTTGAAAAATGTCTTTACACCAGATATAAGAAAAATATCCATTGAAAATTTTTCTCAAATAAATTCTTCATCAACTGATTTTAAAGAGGAAATTGAAGAACATTCAAAAATAAGGGAGGTTATTAGTCCAGAAATTCATAACTACGTAGCATCAAAATTACCTGCATCCTCATATATAAAAAGAAAATCACTACAACAATTAAGCTTATCTAATGTACTTATAGCAGCGGATACTGAAGGTGGTCTTCACGCATTAACCAGAGATAAAGGAAAATTACTTTGGTCAATAAATTCAAATGAATTTCAACCACTTATTAATGTTAAAGAACCTGAAGAATTACAAACAAATGAAACGTTAATAATTGAACCATATGGAGATGGTAGTCTCTATTACTTTAATATTCATCAAGGTTTACAAAAAATTCCAGTTTCTATTAAACAATTAATTTTAACTTCTCCAATGCATTTAAAGACAGATATCGTTATAGATGATTTAGGAACAACAGTGGAAGATGAGAAAATTTATACAGGCTCTAGAACAACTATAATGTATACCATCGATGCTTCATCAGGTGAAATCATATCCGTTTTTGGATCAGGTACAGATAATAAAAATTACCGCAATGATTTGAACGAAAAGATAGATGATAATAACATAATTGTCATTGGCAAAACTATTTATAAATTAGGTATACATTCGAAGGATGGTTTCACATATAATATCACATATGCTTCTTGGCAACAAAATTCTTTAGATATTCCATTAACAGAACAAAATAGAGTCTCAAAAGATGGTATATTAATTACCCCATTCAAAGATAAAACTTTGTTGGCATTAAATTCTGATTTCAAAATTGCAAAATGGGTTTCTCCTGAATTTCCAGGTATTATTATATCCGTTTTCGATGTGTTCTTTGATAATAATTCAAAAGAAAACCTTTTAGTTCCACATCCATTTCAATCTTCTGAACAAAAAAGATATAGTACAGATACAGTTTACGTAGAACAAACTAAAGATAATTCATGGATTGCTTTGTCAAGTCAAAATTTCCCATCTCTTGTTCGATCCGCTCCAATATCAAAATATGCTACAAGTAAAAGTTGGAGAGTTTCTTCAATTTTTGAAAATGAAAATTTATTTAAAACTGCTATAACTGGTGTTCATAAATTAATTACCTCGGATTTTCAAGAGTTCATACCACATTCTTCACCAAATAGGAAATATCAAGAAAATCAACTTGATAATGAAATAATGATAATAGAACAGCCATTAACAGAAGACTTATTAGATATAAGAGAAAATAAATTTAATGCTTTAGAGAAGTATATTTCACCGGCAGAAATTGAAGAGTATAGATTAAAAGTTCAAGAACAAATAACGAGACAAATTTTATTAGAGACACAACATTCAATTTTTTATAAGATTGGAAATTTCATTTATAAAATTGTTGAAAGTGGAATAATATTACTCCTTTCTTTATTTTTATTAAGCCTTTTACAAAAATTAAGAATTATTCCACCACTTCATGTAATCTTTAGAAAAATTGGTATTTATCCTGAAAAAAGTTTACAATTATCACAAATTGAAATTGATGAAATAAAAAAATTTGAAAATGATAAAACAAATAAAAATACAAAAGAATCAACCTTAATATTGAATTCTTCAGTTGTTGACAATTCAACAGAAGATAAAAGTATCACCCCAGAAATTAAACCAACTGTAGATGAAGATCATACAGAGGATGAAGGCGACAAAACTATCATTGTTGACAAACCATCCAAAGAAAAGAAAAAAAGAAAGAGAGGTTCAAGAGGTGGTAAGAAAAACAAAAAGAAATTTACTTCTCGAGATGAAAATCAACAAGAAAATCATAATTTGATTGAAAATTCACATGAAGAATCATCTGGGAATTCTAATCATTCTCACAGTTCCCAATCCGCTCGTTTAAGTCCCGAATTTGAGCATGATTTAAAAAATTTACAAGTATCAGATAAAGTTTTAGGTTATGGTTCTTGTGGTACTATAGTATTTCAAGGTAGTTTTCAAGGCAGACCAGTTGCTGTAAAGAGAATGTTAATTGATTTTTGTGATATTGCATATCGTGAAATAAACTTATTGACAGAAAGTGATGATCATCCAAATGTGATTAGATATTATTGTTCTGAAACTTCAGAAAAATTTTTATATATAGCTTTGGAACTCTGTAATTCAAATTTACAAGATTTGATTGAAATGAAAAAAAATTCTGAAACAATAAGGGAGTTACAAAAAGAAACTAAATTAACCAACGTTCTTAAACAAATTGCTTCTGGTGTTGCACATCTTCATTCTTTGAAAATTATTCATAGAGATTTAAAACCACAAAATATTTTAGTTGCCACTTCCAAAAAGTTTATTGCAGGACATCATACTAATAAGGAAAAACTAAGAATATTAATTTCTGATTTTGGTCTTTGTAAAAAATTAGATGCTGATCAATCTTCTTTTAAGACTAATATAAATAATCCAGCTGGTACGACTGGATGGAGAGCTCCTGAACTTTTGGAAGATTCTGTTACAAGTATTTTAAGTTCTATGAACAAAGAACCAATAAGAACAAATAATTTGAATCAAAATAGTAATAATAATTCCACTGCATCCACAGATTCTTCTTTTTATGATCCTTTTACCAAGAAGAGGTTAACAAGAGCAATTGATATCTTTTCACTTGGATGTGTCTTTTATTATGTTTTAACAAAAGGTAATCATCCTTTTGGTGAAAAATACATGCGTGAAGCAAATATTATTAATGACCGAGTTGATCTGTCATTATTGAAGGCAAATATTAAAGATAGAGCAACTGTTGTTGAAACAGTAGATTTAATTAAAAAAATGATCGCAAAGAACCCAATAGAGAGGCCAACCGCGTTCGAGGTTTTAAGACATCCAATGTTTTGGTCTGCCTCAAAAAAATTAGGATTTCTTCTCAAGGTTAGTGATAGATTTGAAATTGAAAGAAGAGATCCGCCAAGTCCACTTTTATTAAAATTAGAAAGTATTTCAGGAAGAGTTATTTTAAATCATGATTGGTCATCTAAATTCGACCAACAATTTATTGATAACTTGGGAAAATACAGAAAGTATAACATGGATAAAATCATGGACTTATTGAGAGCTTTAAGGAATAAATATCATCATTATATGGATTTGCCAGAAGATTTAGCTGAAGTTATGGGACCGCTCCCTGATGGGTTTTATCAATATTTTAGTAAAAGATTTCCCAATTTGCTTATGGAAATTTATCATGTTTCCAAAGATAACTTAGAAAATGATCAAATGCTAGCTGAATATTTCTAGAAATTTTTTTTTACATACTCAAAATTTATGCATATACATATATAGGATTAAATAATGCATCGCCAATATATGTTCTTTTTATGAAAAAACAAAAAACAAAAACTATTATAATATTAAACCTCCTCTTTTATGCACAAATCATGTTGATACTTTGACCCTTTTATGTTCAAGGTATAAAGTTCTTTCGGCGAGTTTAATAAATGCAAATGTTAAAGTACAAGAAATTGCAAATATTTCATCAAACCAACAATCAATTGCTAAATTGGGAACAGTGAATTTTTGACCTAACATATCTTTTAGCTTCGCTGATACGTCAAATGGTAAATTTGATCTAATCATTAATATGGTGGCAACAACATAAACACCAGCTAATTCAGAGATTAATAGGTTTTTAATCATCGATGGTTCTTTAGTCTTTTTTGAATGTTTAGGAAGTGTTTCTGTATTTTCGTTTGCTTGAATTGCAAACATTGCTAAAATTTGAAATCTTACAGGTAGTAAAGACATTAAAAACGATATTGTGGTACTTACGGTTGACAATGAAAGTACAAATAATGATGCTGATAATAATAAAGAAATTTGATTAGTTAACGAATCAAGGTCATGTTGATAATTAAAATGAAATAAAAAAAAATCTAAAATATGTGCAAGCGTTACTGCCAAAGAATCGGATGATGAAACAAACTTTTCGTATTTGAAATCTGTTGGAAACGTTAAAAAATGAACAACTATCTTCGGAATTCTATTAAAAAATGTAAAACTGATCTTATAGCAACAGTATACCAAAAATACAATTTCAAAAATTTTTTTGGCTAACCTTATATACGGTGGTTTTTCTAAAAAACTTTGTAAAATGCTAGAATCTAATTGATATTTTCCAATATTTTGAATAAGTTTTTCCCTTTTGCGTTGGTACGATTCTAAATCGTTCTGCTGGTCATCTAAATCACGCAAAAAATTAATATTTTTTTCAATTTGAACTCCATAATCTATTACTCTTTGTTTGATCCAACTTTTTCTAGTCCAAATCAAAAGTTTTCTATTTCTAATCGTATTCGATGCATCAGCTAAGGAAATCGAAGAGCTTTCAAGTTTGCATTGATTCCATATGACTGGTATGGTATAATATATTGTGGACACACTCGCAACACCTGATAATATGGCCATTAGAGTTACACCTGTTATTGACAATTTTGTCAAAATGTTGGAGCTATAAATGAAAGGCCCAAATGGTAAAATTTTTAAGCAGGTTATTAAGACTATCAATGTTGATATGCTTAAAATAACTAACCTATCTATATCAAATTTATCATTGAAAAATTTATTAAGCAACGACATTAAAATGAAAAATGGTTGTACAGCGATTAGAACAAGTGACAATGACATTGAAACAAGTGGCCATATCCAATTAGTTATTAAATTTCCTTGTTTTTCATTGTTTGCAACGTCAATTTGCCATAAAACAATTTCCATTGTTATCACGTAGCATGTCATGGCTAAAGAAAACATAATTCTAATAAAGTTCATGAGTGAATGTGACGGAAGAGCATAATCTGTGTAAAGTTTTTCTATAAATGTGTCCTTATAACCATATTTATTGTCACTTGTTATATTTTTCCAACTGTAAAAGGTTGGATTTAAATCTTTATTTGTTGAAGGTGTGATATCTTCAAATAAAACGCTCAATTTAAACCAAAGTATTCGGTACGACCAACTAAATACAAATACAGCTGAAGCAGTCAGCAGTATAAACATTAAAATATAATTCATAATGAATGTCTATAGCGATAAAATTCAGTCTGATGTGTTTTTTTCTCAAATAGTAGTTATTATATGCAATGATATTGGAAGTAGCGGCGTGACTCAAGCAAAAATACTAAATAATAATACCAAAATGCAAAATTCCATGGGCTATTCCAAAGTCCAAAACCCCAATTGAATCTCAAAGAAATACACCGTCGGTACTTCTATAGTTGTGATCGTTTCCCATTATTTTCAATTCAGGCTTCTTTTTGAATGCTTCAAGAGAAATTCGTAACAGGAAAACCAATATGGCGGGTAACTCTTCTAGCTGAAAGAAAAAACTGAATATTTGAACTGAAAAACATTAAAAGCATGAGAATTTTATTAGCTTGTTAATATTTTATATGGAAACCAGTTGCCCAGGGAGATAAGAGTTTGAAGCAGTTTTAACAGTTTTATACAGCTCATTGAGATTGTATATATTTGTATTTTTAAATATGAACGTATGTCTTTAGATCTTTTTTTTTTTTGTATCAAATTAACTATAGTAAATAGTTACTAACCGTTTCCCAAAATACGAGTTGCTTTTTAGTATGCAATGTATCAAGATGTTTATGCTTACAGAATGAACGTAGGTCAGAGTTATATGTGCTAAACCAAAGAGCGTGGGATGGTGAAGAAGTTTTCCAATTGAAGACCAAGAAATTAGACTCCAGTATTAAAAAAAACACAGGTTTCATTAAGAAATTGAAGAAAGGGTTTTCCAAAGAAACTAAGGACTCTTTTTTGAAAGATTTAGCGGAAATTTCACTTGAAAAATATCTTTCTGAAGTAATCACCACTGTTAACGAAGGATTATCAAATGTTTCCAATAAAAATGATGACATTGTTGCTGCTGTTGAGATTATTTCTGCCATGCACCAAAGGTTTAATGTGAGGTTTACTGGGAAATTGTTTCAAATGTTCATTTGCAATTTTGTTAACCCTACAGATGATAAAGAAGGTGATAAAGATGAAATTTTTCGATTAACAAAACTGAAAGGAAATTTAAGGATTCTCACAGAACTTTATTTGGTTGGTGTGTTTACATCTTTGAATATAATCGAAACGAAAGAATCGATACCTTATTACTTGCAAAAAAAACTTCAAAAAAGGGAACCATTTCTTTTTAGCATTTTAAAAGAGATCTTAAATTACAAGTTCAAATTTGGCTACACCACCATTATTGCTACCACTTTTTTAAAAAGATTTCCGATTTTTTTTGATAATAATGATAACTCTTGGGATGGATTTATAGAAGAGGAAAATTTAAAATTAATGCTTCAAACATTATTCAAAGTATTTTCAGATGCAGTGATAGCAAGGACTGCAGAACTTAAAAAAAGAATAAATAAATTGATTAAAGAACATCAAAAATGTCAAATAAGAACTGGTAAATTAACTGATGAATATATTGAAGAACATGACGAATTATTGCCAATATTCGAAAGGTTTAAAGTTGCAAGCGAGATATTTGCAGAATCCTTTGGATTGAAAATTCCTGAATCTGTTGATGAAAATACCGATCACGAGGAAGAAAATGCTCCTGTCTCAATGATTACCAATACTGTTTTGCCTGCTAATCAGAAACTTTGGGAAAATGAAGAAACAAGACGTTTTTATGAAAATTTACCTGACAATAAAACAATAGTTAAAAGTGCAATTGATGATTTGGAAACTGGTAAAATTGACTATAATCAAAGCCAAAGCATTAATTCGTTTTTTGAAAAATTAGAACTGGTAGAAACTAAAGAGGAAATAGATACTTTGATCAATCAATATTGGGTCATTAGACTTGATAACAAAGCCACTAGAAATAGATTACTAAAATTTTTTGTGGAAACTCAAGACTGGAGTAAAATTAGAATATACTCCAGATTCATTGCTTCTAACAGTCCATATTTTCCAGATGTAACAGAAGAATTTATCAAATATTTAGATAATGGTTTTAGAAATCAATTACATTCTAATAAGATTAACGTTAAAAATATTATTTTTTACAGTGAAATGATTAAATTCAACTTAGTTCCGACTTTTATGATTTTTCATAAAATCAGAACATTAATAATCAATTTGTTGGTTCCAAATAATATTGAAATTTTGACTATTTTTTTTGAACATTCAGGTAAATTTTTATTAAATCATCCTGAATACAAGCCTCACATGGAAAAAATGGTTCAGTTACTAAAGAGCAAAATGAAGGACAGACAAGTTAACATGAATTTAAAAGGTGCATTAGAAAATCTTATCACATTATTATTCCCACCTTCAGTTAAACAGTTGAACACAAAAGAAAGAAAACCATCTCCTGAAGAAATGTTTTACCGTATTTTAATAAGAAGAGAATTATCAAATATTGATTTTAAAACATGTCTTAATTTGGTTCGTAAAGCGCATTGGGATGATGTAAATGTTTATGATACGTTATTTTTATTATTTTCTGAATCAGAAAAAATTAGTTATCAAAATATACCAAATTTAACAAAAGTTTTAAATGGTTTGTATCCATACAATAAAAATTTTGTGATAAAGTGTATTGATCAAATATTAGAAAATATTGAAAGGGGTTTAGAAATAGGAGATTTCAGCGAAAATGTTCAAAGAATTTCGCAAATTAGATACATAACCGAAATATTTAATCTTGAAATGATAAAATCTGAGGTCCTAATAAATGTTATTTATCACATTATTAAATTTGGTCATTTGAAGAACCAACCGCATCCAATGTATTTAACTCAATCGGATTTACCCGATAATTATTTTAGAATTCAATTGGTCTCCACTGCATTATTAAACATAGAAAGGTATCCTTCTACTCTAACCAAACAATTACCTTTACTTTTACAATTTTTTGAATATTATACTTTTACGAAGAGTCAACCACTACCTCAGGAAACACAATTCCGTGTTACGGATATTTACAATAAATTTTCCAGTAAGGGAATTCCATTTGAAAGGGCTACTGACTTGGTTGATAGTGCTGCGAAGCTTCAAAAGTTATTGAAATCATCAAAAAATACAAATGTAAAGGATAAAGTTAATATTTCCAACGGAAATGGCACAGCATATACCGTAGATGATGAGGATGAAGAGGATAATGATGAAGGTCAAGATATTGATGAGGATGAGGATGAAGAAATTGGTAACAACAATGAATACGATGAAGATAATGAAAAACATGTTGACGATCGGGAAAATGAAGATGATGAGGATGATAGTGATGATTTAGACGAAGATTCGAGTGGTTCTAACGATAGTGAGGAAGACGAAGAAGAAGAAGAAGAAGAAGATGATGATGATGATGAAGATGACGATGATGAAGGCGATGAGGACGACATTGAAGTTGACCGACATACGGAATTGAAAAGAATGTATGACGAATATGAAAATAAATTGAGAAGTGATGAGGAACGTAGAATTCAAGAAGAAATAGATAAACAATTTCAGCAAGTTATGTTGGATTCTATTGAAGAAAGAAAAAGCGATAAAGTTGGTAGTGGTAATATGCCCATTATTGCTTCGGCTTCAGGTAATTTAAATAAACCACCGTTGTTGAAACCAACCAGGTTGTTAAGACCAAATTTCAATGATGAAAATACTCCTGAAAATTCAACTAAAAAAGAAAAGAATAAAATTGCATTTACATTTCTTACAAAATCTGGTAAAAAGACAAATTCTCGTACTTTAGAATTGCCTTCAAATCTTAAGTTTGTTTCAGGTGTTTTGGAAGAAGAAGAAAAATTGAAAAATGAAAGAGAAAAAATAAAAAAAATTGTTTTGCAACGGTCCTACGATTAGGATGGAATATAATTTTGCTTATACGATTATATAAATATAATATATATATATGTGTGTGTGTTGTATGATTATAATACAGTTGTTAATGTTTATTTTATTTTGCCTTTATGTCCCACTATTTTTATTCAACCTTGACAACTATAACAGTAATGTCATCTTCCTTACCACCAGTGTATTGTTTACCACTTATTCTAGAAATTTCTTGAGCAAATACACTGGGATAATTTGGATCCTTGCTCAATTTAACCACATTATTAACAAATTCCTTTGATACACCTTGTAAATCATTTTCAACTTCTGTAATTTTATCTTTTAAGTAAAGCTCAATATCATCGGTAGCTATATTATCGGTGACACCATCAGTAGCTAACATAATTATATCGTTTTTCTCTAATTTAAAAGTGTATTCCTGAGCGTCTGAAGGTTTATTTTGAATATAAGAACCACCTCTTCTAGCAGCTTCTTTAGCCATATCTTCAGGAATTATAGATAACTGATAAGGAGCATTAAAACCTACTGTTTGAAATTCGGTATGAAAGATAAGTTTTTGATCTCTAAAAACACCACACCAAGAATCACCAAGGTTAGCGACGTTCAAAGTACCATTATTTTTAAAATGTGCCACGATAGCAGTGGTACCACCAACTTTTACAATTCCTTCGTTTTTAATTTTTTGGTAAGCAACATCTATAATTTGTTTGGGGGATAAACCTTGTTTTTCTAAATTTAAAGCAGAAGATATTTGGCCCATTTCTTTACATAATTCTCTTGATATGGCACTAGAGTCATACCCATGTTCGGCCCAACCACCAACACCGTCAGCAACACCTGCGTATAAATCCGACTCGTTATTAGATATGACAAAGAAATTGTCCTCCCCAGTTGGTGAAGTGATGGAATCCTTTAATTTTTGATAGATTTTCTCATCTCTATCCTTTGGCTGGAATGCAACAGCAGTCTTGTAAGAAAATTGTGGCGAAGATGATGCTGCGGATGGATCATTGTACTGACCATTGTTAAAGCTGGAATATCCAAAATCGTTACTTTTCCCACTAAAAAAAAATCTCTTTGACAATGATGAAAACCTACTTGAAAAGATTCTATTTGAAGAATGAACGTCTGAGATATAATTATTTTGTATTAGTATACGATTTAGCAAAAATCCAGAAAGAATCGTTATGAAAAAGAAGAAACACATACAATAAAAAGACTTTGCGGTAACACGTAAGCTTCTAAGACCTGGAGACATAAACATGATCGCTAGTTTGTGTAATTCCTGGGGAACTTCTGTAAAATAACTTTTATTTTTATTGAGTTTATTAATTTCGAGAGTTTTTTAATTTAAAACTCGAAAAGTGGTGAACGATCGGGTAATTAATTCAAAATCACGATGCAAACTGATTGAGAACTTTACAAGAAACGCAATGATTAACTGAACAATTTTGTTTCTTACAAGATTCTGGGATGCTTCATTCTGGTGAGCGGTGTTTTTTGATGTTTTGTTAGATACTTGTTGCTTTGTGGTTTGACAAGTGAACAGTCGCTGTACATTATTACAAATATGAAACAGATGCGTAGCAAAAGGAATTCATGGCAGATCGTCATTGTCTCTTTAATACGTAGATGATACATCCATAAAGTGTATGTGATATGCTCTAAATGTAGCAAGTAATTACAAATTTTATATATAATTACCATGTGTCAGGGTTTTCCACCAACGATATGGTAATATTACTTTTTGCCCATGCGAGAATGATTATTTAACAATATTTCTTTGAATTTTACAAGTTCAGGCAATATATTAAATGGCAACTACTCCGATTTATGAACATTATTCCTCTTCTACAGGTGCTAGAACTGTAAAACACGTCAGTGCAATAGACATGTCGATTAAGGAAGAGGCAGAACCATGTGAATTGCATAACAAAATAAACTGTGAAGAGTGTTCTAAACTAATGAAAGGAAAAATGGATCATGTTTTGAAAAGATCTATATCTTCAAACGCAGTTAACAATGTTAAAAGACGGAGTTCCCTGATGAATTTACATAGGACCATGTCACAGACAAGTATTTATAGTACAGGATCAACATCAGAGCAAGCTTTACAAGAAGAATCGTTTAATGAGTTTTTAAACTATTTATGTGATGATGATCGATATAGTAAAGCAAACAATTTATGGGACATTTTACCTAAAGAAACAAAGGATGTTTTCATAAACAGAGTACTAGCTAAAAAGCAAAAGGTAACGGATAACGAACTTGAATATAATGACATATCTGATATATTTTCAAATTTAAAAATTTCTGGAAAAACAAATCATCAACAAATGTTGCAAAATAAGAGGCGACAGATGCGTATGAAGAGATCTTCGATGATCAAAAAAGAACAAGTATTGAATCAAATCATTGGACAATTATATGACGAGATGGTCGTTTGTGACAATTTCACTAAGAATAATGGGTTTCCAAAAGATTTTCCAACGAACCAAAATGCAAATAGTTCAATTTTGAATTATTTGGACGCAAACGAAACATTGGCAAATGCAAATACAAACTCAGTTTTAGATGATATTAAATTACTAAGAAGTCACCAAGAAATCAACGAAAAAATTAAGGAGCTAAACCATTTGATAGAAAGACTAGAACAATTTTCCCCGGTAGCAACACCAACGACAGCCGATAATTCAACGATACCAACAGTTGACAGCCCAATATCAACTGTTTCCAAAAATAAAAAGCATCAAAATGACATTAAAGCTTTACATTTACAGACGAGCAATTTTTCAAAATTGAAGGATGGAAACTGTGTCTTGAGTAAAACAGTAGCACAAACAGTCTCACATACCAACACCCCATCACCACTAATGCAAGAAAAGAAGGAAGGTTTCTTAAGCCACATTGCCAACAAATCGAAAAAATTTATGCGCAGGTTTAAACACAAGAAACGTCCAGCTGCATTAGATTTGTACAGAAGACCTGATAACGAGATGCGAACGACACTAATTTCGCGACCTCCATTTGCTGATAACAATAATGATACCCACAAAACATCTGCAGCGACTCAAATTAATTGATTAATTAATTAACCAAGCAATCAATCAATCTTACTAAGTACAGTACATAATTCAATAGACATTATAATAAATCAATCAAAGCACAAATCCTTTTGAATTTTACTAAAATTTATAATATAAAGTTGCAATCTCTAGCCCTAAGAGAATGCATCCATACACCGCCCCTTAACTGGTTAGGTCTTACAATTATAAAATGTTCCCAATATGAAAGTTGTAGGAACGACTTGTATTAAAACCAAGAACACCCTTTGGATGGTTGCTATTGAGTTTACGGGACGATACTACAATTCACAAAGTCATGAGAGAGGATTTAAGAAGAAATTTAATACTGAAACATTTAGAAGCTGCAAATCATGTATTAGGGACCACGATTAAGGATGAAGAAACAGAAAATTTAGATACCATTGGAAAGCTTCCCAACTTTGGGAATAAAAGCTTGAAGCCTAGAAAGAAATCAGATACGAACAGTGATGGTGAAAATTTTGTCTCTTGGCAAGACTTTTTTAGTAACAACGAAAAATTAGAATTGAAGCAACGAAACTTGACATTTAATATTTACTATAGTCTTCCACAAAAGTTAAGCGAACCTTCCCTCCCCATATTTATATTCCACCATGGTGCTGGATCGTCAGGCTTGTCATTTGCAAATTTATCAAAGATTCTTCAGGCTAAAATGGAGGGAGTGTGTGGTTGTTTCGCATTTGACGCAAGAGGCCATGGCCAAACGGCTCCCTCCGACCCATCTACAAATATTATGTATAACCGTGAAGATTTCGTTCAAGATTTCATTTGTCTCATAGAATATATTTTCGAAAATATCTTATCAAAAATTCCAAAAGACAAAATTTCAATTATCTTGGTTGGACATTCATTGGGTGGTAGCATTTGTACTTTCACATATAAACAGTTAAATGCAGAAATTAAGAAGTTTGTTTTGGGTGTAACAATGTTTGACATTGTTGAGGAAGCAGCGATAGAAGCATTGAAAAAAGTTGAACATTTCTTGCATGTAACTCCCAATATATTTTCTTCGTATAATGAGGCAATTGATTGGCATGTTAATCATGGTATTTCAAAATGTAAAGAAAGCGCTGAAGTTGTTATTCCATCTTTATTTGCAAAACAGAAAAATGGAAAAGTCATAAGGATAACTAATTTGAAAATTTTTAGTCCCTTTTGGAATACTTGGTTTACTGGATTATCTCACGAATTTGTTTCATTGCCAGCTTGCAAATTATTAATTTTGGCTGGTAACGATAATTTAGATAAAGAATTGATTGTGGGACAAATGCAAGGAAAGTATCAATTAGTTGTATTTCAAGATTCTGGACATTTCATTCAAGAAGACGCAGCATTAAAAACTGTTCTGACACTAATAGATTTTTTTAGAAGAAATGATAATAAAAACGTCATTATCAAAAGTAACTGGGGAACAACCAAATAGATTCGATGTTTTGGTTGGTTAGTGTGGGTTTCTATTTTTTCTTTTTTTTTTTGCGAAAGCATAAAAGAATATTTAATTATTAAAAGCATATTTATATAATCATTTATTTGTCTTCGTTTTTCCTTATTATAAACATCGTACATCTTATTCTTTTCAATCAATGGACATGATGTCTAGCTCAGTAGTCTTTCCCTCACATTGAGCAACAACAGCATCAATTTTCTTACTTGCCCACGCAAATCTTGGATTAATCAAAAATGGTCTTAAATCAAATCTATTATCATCTGGAGAATAATTTTCGGCATGGTAACTTGGAGTCAACACGGTTTGTTTATGTCTGTTAATCGCATAAAAAAAGAAAAATCTCTTGACCTTTTCAGAAACTTGTCTTGGAGATAATTTTGGAGTCCATTCATGTAATAACTTCAAAAACATAGAATATGGACCACATTTTTCAACCTTTCTCAAATAACCAAAAATACTTAATTCTTCATAAGTCATACCCATATCAATTTCATCTGATTGGACATAATTTTCTGTAATTGGTTCTAACTCAGCTGTTGGCGTAGCATTCAAAAACTCATCTAAAATTGGTAATTTGTATTCCTTAGAAGCATAAGCAATAAATCTTTTTAAATCAGTCTTTGAAATACCACCAATTGGGTTTATATCGGCGGAAGAACAATCATATTTTGTTAAATAACCCCTTAAACATTCGTCTACGTTAGCACTACCAAGAACTAGTAACCCCCCAGAATTTTTAATACCACGAACCCATGGTAACAATTGAGCAAATAAATATGCAAGAACCATTCTTAAGCGAGCTTGAATGTTTTGTAAAGCTAAATTTTCAATCTGAGAACCACCAAAAATTTTAAAAATTGGTTTTTTACCCGTAGCAACCTCAAATAAAGAAACCACACTGGAAACCAAACTATCCATATTGAAGTCAACATGATAGGAGCCAATCTTTTCCGATAACTCACGACTTCTACTTCTGGTTTCGTTGGATGAATTTTCAGTACCCATGAAACAAGTGTGAAACATTTTTTCAGCAATTTGTTTTGGATCATTTGGTACCCAATCATCTTCACTACGAGTGATTTTACGAACATCAGCTAAAACTTGTTCATTACCTTCGGAAATTTCTTGCACAACCATTCTACACATAGAATGAACAATCATAGCAGTTGCGCAAGAATCAATACCACCAGATAATGGTAAGAAATAACCAGTACCATTACAACGTCTAACATAATCCCATAACCAACATGCCGGACCCATAGCAATTTCTTCCTCTGGAAGATGATAATGAATTTCACGAGTTTTTGTTGGAACAATTGATGGGTCAAATCTTGCTTTCATTGGGGCTAATTCAATAGGAACTTCAATACGTTCGTATTTAATTTCCCTTAAAGATGCTTGTATACCACGAGACATTACAGCAGCACGATAGCTTCTGACTTCTTCTAAATCAACAGTGGCAGTGACAACTTCAACATCCTTTAAGGAAAATTGTGAACCCTGTGCAACAACTTTACCATTTACTGCAATCAAAGCACAACCATCGTAATACAACCTATCACCATCGCAACCACGCTGATTGGAGTATAGGTAAATACCACCACAACGGCTAGTAGCATTTAAGATTAAATCTATTCTTTTGTTTAATTTACGTAATTCGTGATGAGAACCAGATGAATTGGTAATGATCTCTACACCATCTAAGGACATGGAAATATGTGGTGACTGTGGTGTAAAAATTTCTTCACAAGTTTCTGCCCCAATGCATGTATCTAAAGTACTAATGACGGCATCACCAAATTTAACAAATTTTTGACCAGTGATTTTTTGTATTTCAGGTGGTAATAGAAAGTTGTCCACAACGCCAGGTTTCATCCAAGGGGTAAAAAATCTCATTTCACGATAATTACCATCATTAGCCAACCAAATTTTTGGTCTGATGAATAAAATTTTACCATCTAAAGAAAGCAATCTACAATTATAACGAACGTTCTTGTTCATCACAGGCATACCAATATCTAAAATAATACCATACGTTTCTGGACGTTTAATAATTTGTGCATACATTTCCCATGAGTGTAAACAAACATCATTTTCTAAAAAATGATCTAAACAACCATAACCTGTAATTTCTAGTTCTGGACCAACTCTTAAACGGGCACCTTTTTCTTTGGCGATTCTAATGGATTCCAGAATACGATCTCTATTACCTTCAAAATCCAAAGCCCATTGGTTCAAATTACAAGTGGCTAATGTAATTAAATGGGACATGACTTAATAATTAGGTATATTTATTTGGTAAAATAAGTTTGTATTATAACTCAAACATATATTTAATCTGGTATATCATCTCCTAAATAATTTTTAATTGCACCAAAAAACGTCGGCATAACAATTCCCGATGAAAATGCTTGGAAAATAATTTAGAAAGAAACAATGCAAAAAAAAGTTCAGTATTTTTTGTTTACTGCTTTCTTCACTGTGCTGTCCATGTAATTATGTTACAGTTTATTCAGAGTTATCTAATATATAAATTCATTATTTACCATTAATTTTAAGATTCGTGAACGTGCTTACCACAAGGGAGTGATATTAGACCAATCATTGCGTCTTCTTCTTTCCCAATAACTGTTGGGTCCGTGTATAAATACCCATTTATTTGCTGAAGTCTTTTCAAAATATTGTGGTTTGACATCTTTGCCATTATTACGTCTGTCACGTTGCATTTGTTCTATTTTCAATTTATATTTCTCAGCCTCTTCCACTTTACCTTCTTCGTAACTTCTAATATCAGGTCTAAATCTAGAGTCCGTGGAAGGTATTTTACCGACTTCAAGTTCAGTAATGTCGTTCAAATTGGAAGTATATTTGGTGAACCCATATTTAGCTTTTGAATTACTTACTAATTCACCCACTTTCCATATTTGTTTGCCACTTTTCTTGTCCTTCAATGATTCCGTCCATTTACCAATTAAAATTTGTTTATTATTAATGCTTTTCCCATCTTGAATGTCAATTGTAACTTGCTCGGATCTGCCTCCAAACATACCCGTCTTTTCAAAATTGATAACAGCTTTTCCGCCCTTCGAAGATATAACTTCAAATTCATTTACGGGTTCTATATATTTTTCACCTGCAATCAAACCTTTTAACATTGTAGTGGGTTGAGCCCATTCAAAATATTCTCCTGTAGTTTTGCATTTTAATTCCAAGGTACCTTCATTATTTAGTTCGACAGATTTTCCCCAAAATTTCTGAACTGGAGATACTGTATAATTACATTCCCAATCCTTATGCTCCGCTTGAAATGCAAATATTTGTGGTTTATGTGAGACTTTTTCGGCAAGAAGTCTAAATCCCATATCCTCTCTAACCAATTCGAATGTTTCACCTAATAATGGATTAAATGGTTTTCTAAGTGCTCTAGTCTTATCTCTATAGACTGATAAAAATGAAACGGCAAATGCTGATACAATAGCTAATGGATGGAAATCTGAATTTGGTTTTGATAACATGGGTAGCAAAGAAGCATATTCGAATGATTCAGAGATGACTTGTAAAATAGATACAGGTTCATTAGATACAACTGGCATTGTTATGGAACTTAAATCTTTTCCTACATTTTTTCGTAAAAAGGTTAACAAACTTTGTGGCGATGATTTACAAATTGGAACATCGTCTCTACGTTTCACTCCCTTATTGTATGGTAAAGGGTATAAATCGTATGGAGTTTTTTCTTCTTCCTTAAAATCTTGGCTATTATTTACAAATGGTAGAATATCAGGTACTTCTGCCTCGTTACCATAACATTCATCACTAGAATTACCACTCTCTGAAGATAGTTCGACTTTTCCATTTTTAGTTAAATTATGTGAATTTTCTTTGTGGTTTAAAGCCAATTCAGAGTTAGTGTTTTCAACTTCGATATCATCATCATCCAGTAAAATAACGCCGCCTGTGGCATTTTCTTCTGCATCAAAAAACTCATCGTTTTCACTTAAAATGGAATTCAAAGATGATCTGTTGTCTTTTATTTGTTTATTAATTATGGAGTGGTCGCGTAATAGGAGTTTACTCTGTTTCATGAATTGACTAAATAATGTTTCTAATTCATTCAAATTTTTATATAATTCGTTTTCTTTTGAATTTGTTAAATTTGGTGCAGAAGACTCATTTGTGGAAAATTGTAAAGAATCTACAGAGTCCATTGGCGAAACTACAGTTCGTTCACGTAATTTTTTTGAACCCAATACAGATGATGAAGAATTACTACGATATATTTGCCCAGGATTCTTTCTAAAACCGGTCAATTTATATGAAAGAGAATCTATCTTACATTGCTCAATACGTTGTTGAATTAACAATAAACTGGAGTCAAAACTTTCGTAAATTTCCTTTGATAAAGGGACGTAAGAGTTACTGCTTTTGTCATCAGGACACGAAACTTTATCTGTTGTTGGAACTTTTAAATAACTTGCATCACTTTTAATTGTATTTTCATTATCTTCGTGATCATCATATGTTTCATCATCGCTAATATTTTCAGATTTTTGTTGCTTTTCAAAACATGATTGAATAGCTTGAACCCATGTTTGCCATGAATCGGTGTCTTGTGCCTTTAAAGCCCATATCTCCATACCAGAGTCAATTATTATTAATTTATCTTTTTTATTAGCACTTACAGAGGAGAAACTAATGACAATTTCACCTCTTCTTGTTTGGTTGTGATCATTTAAATAGTATGATAATGTACCATACCTAAAATCCAATGTGAAAAAACGTCTTTTAAAGCCTTGTAATCTTTTTCTTCTTTTTTTTAACAAGTAACCTTGAATATATCTTCCTTGGCCAACCACAAACACAGAATCTTTTTGGGAATTAAAACCTTTCATAGAGGATGCGAGTGGCGATGAAACTGAACGATTACTTATCATTGACTGAATATCTTCTTCAATGGTACTGGCGTTGAACAAAACTTTTTTCTTGGAATTTTTAGATGATGTGTTGTCTAAAATAAATGCATAAAAATAATCATTATCTTTAACTTCTATATTACCTTGATACATTTTATTTCCTGAAACATTCCCAACCCATTTCACTAAAGTAAAGCCTGAAGCAAGAAGTCTTTCTCTGAGTGGTTTTTCTTGAGATTGCTGTAGCAAATTTGCAATAGATAAGTTGGAACGGGAAGAGTGAGAATCAGTATGTGAATGAAAATCACTCTTACTGCTTATGGAGCTATTTCTATGGATTAACGTTTTGTTTGTGTAATCCAAAGCCGCTCTAGTATCTGGAGCAATATGTACAGTGGCAGGTTGGTCATCGATGCTAGATTTCAATTTTTTGTAAATGCCTAATTCAATAGATTTTTTCAAAGGTTTAATTTGGTAGTTGATGGTGTCGCCATGGGAACATTTGACCCAACGAACAACGAATGACTTACTTTGGATATCTATAGTCTCCATATATCACTTTAATTTAGACCTTATAATAAAAAATCTTCCTCTTGAGTTAGCCACTGTTTCTTTTTTTTTCGTCTTAAATCTATTTTTATAACACAGTTTGGCGTCTTGAGGGTCGAGAAACGTAAAAAAAAAAATAAAGCGCAAATAAACTGAGTCCAAAACGGTTAACTCACGGTTGTTCTTCTGCCTGTTTAAGATGTCCAATTGACTGCTCTAGGAACACAAATTTTATATATTCAGGTGTTTGAAAAATTGTTCTTAAGTTATTATGCAAAAAAAATTAATTTACGCTGTGTTTCCCGAAAATATTTTTGGAGGTTTTTTAAACCTCGTAAAGTGTTCGTTGAGCGCATTGCGAGGTTCTCGAGAAAGTTTCAAAATACGAGAAAGCATAACAATGAAGAAACACAGCAAACAAGAAGATATAACAATAGTAGTTTGATATAAAAATATGTGTGTATATAGTATGCCTATATGGCAGCGTCTCCGTATTGTTTGACGTAAAGACCAAGCGCTTTGATCGGGAACAGAAATCTGTAACTTGGGTACTCGATGGCACACGAATGGTTGAAAACACCCTCGACACTTTCAAACTTCCATTCACCAGATGGCTCTTGTCTTGACTTCAGTAAAGCAACACCTCTGTCAATTATGCTTTTTTCAGGATACTCGGCAAGTATCAAAGCAATCAGTGACCATGCAGTTTGTACAACCAATGATTTTTCACTGTCGACATAAGTATGTAATTCACTTGACTTCATTGATTCACCCCAACCACCGTCTTCCATTTGCTTACTCACAAGGAAATCACAGCCTTTTCTTACATATTCAGAGTTGGAGTAATTTTCACCAACGGAATGCAATGCTTCGATTGCGAACATTCCAGCATAAGTATAACAAATCCCCCAACAACCATACCAACTACCATTCTCCTCTTGTGCCTTCTTCAAATATTCAATGGCAATTTGAATTCTGTTAGAGATTTCTGCTTTGCGATAATCGTTATTCTGGTGGAAAAAGGTAAGACCTAATACAGAGGAATCAGTACATTCTACATATGGAAACTCAACCATGATATTACCAAACACTTCAGCTGGATTTAATTTTTCCATGAATAATGGAGCTTTAATCTTTTCGTATGTTGCAAAAGAACCATATTCAAAAGACTCTGTATTTTGTAAACTTAATAAAATATCAATACCTTTACAAAGTCTAGCATCAGAAATTTCATCATGTAAATCTACAAATACAGAAGAATTTTTTACCATAATGATGGCCTTTATGGATTCCGCGGTACAGTCAGAAACTGTATAACCTTGTGTCTTGGTGGAAAACCCCCACGCGCCAACTCTTTTATCTCTGTATGAATTTGGTACACACTCGGTATCAAATTGTGAACGACATAAAAATTTATATGCATTAGCTATTGTAGAATAAAATTCTGGTTTTTCAGCAAGGCCGGCAACAAATAAATATTGAATGGCAAATGCACAGTCCCATGTTTGGGTACCATTAGTACCCATTACAGTCATACCTTGAGGACCATGAAACAAAGCATCTTTAAATCTAAATTGAAATCTTTCAAATGCAGCTGAATTTACACCTTCTTCAATCAAAGTAACCAACGCACAAAATGCTTGGTTTACTGGTGCAATACATAAAGAATCAGTATTTTCAATTTCCTTCTTTATAAGATCGTAAACAACATTTTTACAATGGGTTGAAAACCAACGTGGTCTTAAATATTTTTCATAAAATACAATACCATCATTGGCAATATCTAATATTTTAGAATGTGGATAATATAAATCTACCCCACAAACGGTATTTCTATTTTTACTAAAATCAATCTCATCGAAAGGCTTTGTAAAAATTTCTTGTCTCAATTCTTTTAATAAAGGAGTTAGTTCACAACTAAAATGCGTCAATGATAAATAACTCACAGGTAAATATACGCCTCTAGTATGAACCCACCATCTACCTGGATGGATTGGTAACTTGTAAGGCAACAACCATGTTTCAGGTGGTGCTGGATTAACACCTTCCCAACGATATAAATTCAATACACTTAGCCAAATTTTCCCCCAATGAGGAGCGCCGATGGCACCACCTAAACGCATTAAAGTCTTGTGAGCTTTTAAACATACTGGGTGATCTTTTTCTAAGCCCAATAATCTCAAATTTACATAGTTTAAAACAGTACCAAACGCAGTAGACTTGTCAACGGAATGTAAACCCCACCCACCATCTACTGGATGTGCGGTATTGACAATATATCTAATTAATTCTATACGTTCATGTTCTGGAATAGTGATTCCGGCAATATAATGCACTGCGACATATCCAATTGTCATAAACATGGGTCCTTTATATTGACAAGGAAATATTCCAGATTTTGGATCCTGTAACAACTTAAAGAACGACGCACCATTCAAACAAGCATCTTCAGCTGTAAATTTTGAAGACTTGGAAGTTTTTGCAGGTGTAGGCGTGGGAAAATCTGGTATCTGTAATAACCATTGAGCAAAAGTAGATTGTTCATCGTCAGAATCGTTTGTTGACAAATATTCCCAGGATTCCCTACCAAGCTCATCGGTGCGCAGCCTCCAGCGGGTTGGGTCAGTCCTTGGAAGACCAATTTCTTCAGAATAAAATGTAGCCATTTCTTTTAACGTTTTGATATTACATGACCCAATCAATTGGAAACAAATATGACATGATTTTTGTTTGGCTTACCTTATTAAACGTGTTGGCTACTTCAACGATGAATGCTGTCTAATTGACGAATTTCGCATTTCAAACGAGGGCCGATATTTCAGTGGCTGTTAAACGAGAACAAAACAGCACAATGGCGTGAACCTCTGCCAGTCCAAAAGCCAGTGAAGAATGATCCAAGCCATTGCAAGTAATAAGAGAAGATGAAGATAAATCCAAATTGATGTCCATTTCTGTCAGTCCCATTACTTTTTTTCACTGGAACTGCTCTTCGCAAAGACATAAAAATGGAAGGAAATTAAAAAAGAAGACCTCGAGAATGCGCAATTTTCCAAGCTGAACTCTACAGACAAAAAGAGCGACTGCCAAATCAATTCCACTTCTAAGTAGAATAAGCTCTTTCGGTTCATAGAGATCAGAGTGTATTCAACAGACTTGCGCTTAGGTTCAGTTTGGTGTCTGTGTCACGTGACGTTCACGACGGGAAAATTTTAAAAATCGATGCAGTGAAAAATGTCAACAATTTTACGATTCTAACATTGAAGAAAACACTGTGAACAATACAAAATAGCGAGATAAAATCAACTTAGAAATGTCAGAAGTCATATCAGTTGTTTCCAGACAAGGTGCCTTTGAAAACCACACTATTATTGGTGGTGAAGACATTGAGTCTGAAGAATCCGATGTCTACATGTCGGATGAAGAAGGCGAACGTTCTGCTGCGAACAGAAATAAAGATCACTCTGAAGCAGGAACAGAAATAATGACACCTGGTGAATTAGTCACTGATGATCCCATTTGGATGAGAGGTCATGGTACTTATTTCTTAGATAATATGACTTATTCTTCTGTTGCCGGTACTGTATCCAAAGTTAACAAACTGTTATCTGTTATTCCGTTAAAAGGAAGATATGCTCCCGAAACTGGTGATCATATTGTTGGTAGAATTGCTGAAGTAGGAAATAAAAGATGGAAAGTTGATATAGGTGCTAAGCAATATGCTATATTAATGTTGGGTTCTGTCAATTTACCAGGTGGTATATTAAGAAGAAAATCTGAAAACGATGAATTACAAATGAGAAGTTTCCTTAAAGAAGGTGATTTATTGAATGCAGAAGTTCAGTCTTTATTTTCCGATGGTGCAGCATCTTTACATACAAGATCTTTAAAATATGGGAAGTTAAGAAATGGTTTATTTTGTCAAGTACCAAGTACATTAATTGTCAGATCAAAAAATCACACACATAATTTACCAGGAAATATCACTATAGTTCTTGGTGTTAATGGTTATATATGGTTAAGAAAGACCTCTAAGATGGATTTAGCAAGGGATTTACCACCAGGTGGTAGTACTGGTGCTGGTTCTTCAGGTTCTGTCTCTAATCAAAATGGTCCAACCGGTGCTGTTTCATTGAATCCTAACTCTAGTTCGAATATTAGTATTACTAGACTAGAAGAAGAATCTTCTTGGCAAATATATTCAGATGAAAACGATCCAAATATTAACAACAATATAAGGCAAACCATTACACGTTATGCCAATATTATTAAAGCTTTAGCATTTTGCGAAATTGGTATAACTCAAGAACGTATTATTTTAGCATATGAAGCCAGTATGGCATACCCAAGTGTTGGTGCATTAATTGAAAGAGAAATTATGGAATCATTAGGAAATGATGTTTTGAATTCAGAAAAAATGAGAGGCAATGCAGTTTAGTCAATATATATTTATATATATATATATATATTACGTAACATAAAATTATATCAATAGGTTATTTTTAGGATGAAGCTATACTCATGCAATTCAATTTTTTTGATATCTCATTAAGGACTCCTCTATTTAAGATATTCACTTAAAACGAACGTATCCGATCTTGCACCAAAAGCAGATCCATCAAAAATTTTAGAATAATTTTTTTTAAATAACTAAAAACTTAACTATATTCGTATTTTTCTTACGTTACTCACTTACTTTAAAAACCGTGCTTAAGCTCAAAAATTGATGGCTTAATGGATTAGACCAAAGAGTCGCTATTCATGCCAATAACATTTTTGCTTACAAATAACCGATGCCTTTTATCTTGATGGGATGATTAAAAATAAATAAAGAGTACTTGAACAAGACCTTTTTTGAAGTGGTATGATTAAAAATAAATAAAGAGTACTTGAACAAGACCTTTTTTGAAGTGGTATGTAACCTCGTGTTAACCTCAGACATTATATTGAAATACAACTCAATACCTGCTATTCAAATTTGATTTATTGAACAAACAAAATCAATAAAAAAAAAAAATAATAATAAATAATTTTATTATTCTTCAATAGCAATAGTATTTCAACCTTATCCCATTATTCTTTTGAATTGACGTTAACTCATTGTTCAATGTGGAGCACAGTATACACCTTCTCAGGGTTATTTTTATCTCTCATATAAAAGACATATTTGTCGTGCTGCTCGTTAAAACGTACACAAATTTGAACAGCAGTATCTGGATAAATATAATTGATATTACGATATTTAATGTGATCAACTGGTTTTTTCAAATAATTTTCAACAAACATTATGACCACTTGCACCGAAAATGATCCCTGTGTAATTATGTTATGGTACCCTTCTATTCTTTTTGAATAATCTTTATCCCAATGGATCCTGTGTGGATTTAGAGTGGCCTGACTGTACCTAACAATATCCATCTCTTTAAAATGAAAGTCACCCACGACTTCATCGTCCATTAATAAACGGTCGTTATCTTTTAGCAAATTTGCAGGTAAAAAATCAACGGGATCCATGTTTGTATAAACCAAAGTTCGTAACTCTTGTACAAGCTTCATTGCTGTGCATGGATCTACAATTGACCGTTCTATAGTGACGAAAACATCATCTCTGTAACGTCTTACACCTTTGATTTTTTCCATGCAATCATACTCTTTCCCAAAATGAATTGGCTCATACTTAATGAGAGAGCCACTTCCCCAAACACGTCTCTTAAAAGAAAACCGGTTAGATCCTATCAATTTACTAGGGTCCAGGTCGTAGAAATAGCCATCCTTGGACAATTCCCTTTTCATGGGATTAAAATAAAAGAAACTGTCTTTAACATTCAACCCTATCTGACTGCTGGAAAAATTCCAACCCAACCAGGAATATAATTTTTCTAGTTTGCCACGAGATACCAAATCCCTATAAATCCATCTGGAGGTCTGGTGAGCCTTCATTTTCGTCAGTTTGCTTGTAATTCATGTTTAAATATACTTGTAGTCTTGTCTTCACGTGAGTTTTTTTAAAAAAAATATTGCGCTTTGAAAGGAGATCGTTTTTTATGGCGTCGATGAGAAGTGCCAATAAAAACAATGCTATAAAAATGTAATACGTTGTGAGAGAATTACAGGCCAGGAGTGTATATATAGAGCGGTTTGTTAACTGAGATAAGACTGAAATAAAGTAATAATAGTTTTTTTTTGTTTTAAGAGGTGTGGATTGGATAAGTTAAGCGATGACTGAGGTTGAATCGAGTGCGGCAGTGACGAGTAGAGATAATCAACAACAAACCACCCAACTCGTTAACAGTTTTGCTGAATGGCAACCAGATAAGTTTATAAAAAGCTGCCTTAATTGTTCTGCGGTTTTTACCATGTGGATGAGAAGACATCACTGTAGATGCTGTGGGGGAGTATTTTGTGGATCGTGTTCCGCCAACTTTGCCAGATATGATAAGAAGAAAGTACAAATTGTAAGGAGGAACGTATATGATAATGAATTGCCGCCATATAGGACATGTGATCCATGTTACAGAAACTTGAAACACCTTGGGTTGCTTTTGAAACCATGGGCTGCGCAAGTGGAAACAGGAGTTTCCTCCGAAGAGAACGATACCATAAATTCAAGCGCACCAGATACTCTAATACCAACTAGTATAGACTCGATATCAAATAATGCACAAAGTGACTCCAGTTTACCACCTGGTATAGTGAAAACTAATAACTGCGCCGAAAATGTTGTTGAGCTTGGTGTTGAAGGAACATCAAGCGATTGTAGACTACAGAGAGGTGCAGATGATGAATACGAAACAAGTCATTGTCCAATATGTAACTTAGATTTAAATACACTTTCACAAGATGGGAGTGATGAAATTATTCGTAGTCACATAGAAAACTGTATTCAACGGGCAGAATCTGTCCAGCAGCATCAAAGAGATCGATCAACGACAAATGATAGTAATTCGAACGAAAATACAACCACTAAAAATTGTCCTACAGCAAGAAATAGAATGTTGGTATATAAAGTCGCAGAAACTAGTTCACCCTCTTTTGAATATCCGGAATGTCCCATTTGCTTTGAAGAAATGTTACCAGGTGAAAAAGTAGGAAGACTTGAATGCCTTTGCGTATTTCATTATAACTGTATCAAAAGTTGGTTTGTTAAAAAATCTCAGAAATTTAAAGCAAATAATAATAATAATGCTTGCGTGGGACAAAACTTCTGTCCATTACATGATGCTATCTTTTAAGTATATGTTAAACATTTGGTAACGTTGGTTGAGTTTCTGGTGAAATTGTAGAGAAGTCATAATTTATAATATTCTTTTATTGAAGTAAATTCATTGTTTTGAAAATAATTGCTGGTTAAACATGTTTATAATTTTTTTATTTATCTTATTATTATTAACAATAACCTATGTTCTTAGTTTTCGTTGGTCATTTGTAAATTTTTGTATAATATTAGTATAACTTCGAAAATAAACATTATCAGACAAATAAAAAAAAAGACTCAAAGATAAATGAAAGACAGATCAGCTCAACTTTTGAATAGTGCTCAAGTACTATTTGTAATGTTAATCCATACGAGACAAATGGGGTTTATTTATCTGCTAACTTGTTTTTTCTTAAAAATAAATTAAATTAAATTTTTTGAAAAAAACTTATTTTTACAAAAAAAACATAAAAAAATGTCAAAGTTAAATTAAACTTCTCCCGACATTCATTCGATGTTGGGGAGGTGGCCAATAAACATTAATTGAAATATATACAATTACTTTTTGGAAGTAGTTTATAATGCTTAACTTTTGATTGTATAAGAGAGAACAGTTAATTTCAAGCTTTATCCATTATTATGTAAGAGATAGAAATCGAGGGTGATGATATTTGGAAAAGAGAAAGACCATCACTCGATTAGAAAGGTGCCAAGTTGTATTGACATCGTGGTATTGGTGTGTGTGTAAGCAAGATGCACGGAGGTCTTGTAGAAAGTGTGTTTCTCGAGAAACACATTTGTTCGTTGTCGAGTTGTCGAGGGACGACGAGATATAGATATATATATAAGTGAACTGTCTGCCGGAACAATCCATGGTTCTTATCTTTTGGGAAAAAAGAACTAACTTAGTTTTAGTTTAGAAATGAACTGCAGGATTATTAGTAAAGCAGTGATCCGTATTCTTACCTTTTGAGTGGAAAAGGACTTTGGTTATTCTTAACCTTTAAAAGAGCAAAGGGAGTTAGGAACATTAAATACGTTCATTAGATATAGTAGCAGAAGTATTACATTATCAAGATATTATTATTATTTTTAACAAATAATTATAAAAATCATAAGAATTGTAAGCAACGAAAGTTTATAATTGGCGCTAGATATCTTCATATATTAAATATAATTGTAAGAGATAAGGATTAAGGTAGGTCATGATAGAGCATGGTAGAACAAAAGTGAAAGTTGTCATGATGTACAACTGAAGAATGTTAGAGAAGTTAGGGTTGAGAATTGGTAGACACGATTGAGATGTTCTACGGAAGTATCTAAGTAGGTTGGAAAGTCTTAGTGAAAAAGTGAAACGGTGACACAAACGTTGTTCGTGTCGAGTGGTCGAAGAACACGAGATGTATATAAGTAGAGAAGTTATGTTGAGAAGAATAATTAAGAGATCCGATCTTGGAGTTGAAAGAGAGGAACAAGAAGACAATAAGAATTATAATAAAACCCTTATTATAAAACGATTCATATAGATAGACTTTAATTAGCATATAGTAATTAGGTAATATATATTAAGACATCGAGTTATTTAGTCAAACCAAACAAGTATTCTTTATCAAGTACTAAGTTATAAACAATTGAGGTTGACATTCGGAAAACGATATCTTCATATATTACACAAATAGTTGTTAAAAAGTTAAAGGGGCGAGCTGGGAATTGAACCCAGGGCCTCTCGCATATTTTTGCGTTTAAATAAACCCAAAGCGAGAATCATACCACTAGACCACACGCCCGCTTTTTGTTGTATTTTGTGATAGGGTGATCTGGGGTTTCTATGTGGATATCTGGGGAATATATTTACAATGGCTTATTAGTACTTGAACAACTAATAAGGGTATATATATTCTATATAACTATGGACGTGGTTCTGGGGTTATATAACTATGGACTCTGGGTCTTTGATTTTGGTTCTTGACTTATTTAACTTGACTTGTTTTTCTCAATCGCGGCGACGTTGACATTGTAAATGCAAATTTTCATCGATTGTCATATGTGACGTATTTACACAAATTTGTCAATTAACAACTGGCTTCTTGAGATACAAACGTCAAATTAAGTCAATAACATTCTAACATAATAACAATCGTTAACCCGCATTTCTAGCTAGGTTTTACAATTATTATAATGTTTGCTTTAACGATATCATGTTATTACATATTTTGTTATAAGTGTTACCTAATTCGAACAATCATAAACAAAGAATATTATACGAGTTACTAATTATGCAACCATGAAGAAAGAATAATATACGAACCACTAACTAAGTAACTATGAAGAAAGAATAATATACGAACCACTAACTAAGTAGCTATAGACAAAGAATGATATACGAGTCACTAACTAATTAACGATAAACAAAGCACGTGTGTCTCTAAAATAAATGTATAAAAGGGCAACATATTTCTGATGAAAATGAAATATGTCTTTGTTTGCTGGAAATGTAACAAAGACTAAAGGTACTATTTTGTGACAGTATGTTATTAAGAGATATCAAGTTTATTATGTAGATGGGTCATAAATCACAACGATTACATTAAA
This sequence comes from Jamesozyma hellenica, assembly GCA_030571615.1. Lineage (NCBI taxonomy): Eukaryota > Fungi > Ascomycota > Saccharomycetes > Saccharomycetales > Saccharomycetaceae > Jamesozyma > Jamesozyma hellenica. The sequence continues at coordinate 14,815 of JAJLYD010000015.1, read as the reverse complement.
ACTGGAATTTATTTACCCGCACAACATCGCAAATGTTACCAAAATGAAGGACGGAAAAACTCGCTTCCCGAAGTGAAAATTTTTCACTGCGATTCCGCGATATCGAACAAACACAGACACAACAGAATGGACCGATAATTCTAAACGTGATACAACTAGTAGAAACACAAGTTTATATACTTTAATATTTATGTACATACTTGTTTCTTCCGGAAGAAGAGCAGGGCTTTGTATAGTTAAAGATCGACTGCTGAGGGTATTTAACACACCTTCCGCAGAATTAGGATTCTCTATAAAAACAAAAAGTTGAATTGTTGTTCTCTGACGACTAACAAAAATACTTCTCAATAGAAATGTCACTCTCTATAGACGCTGTTTCTACTAATGTTGGCCATTTAGAACATTGTTGGATTTGTTGATACAAAAATCCTGCTATCGTAATGTACGATGAAATGCTCAATTGATGATCCAAACGTTTTGCGAAAAACCGCGACGACGATGGAAAACTTTTCATCGAGCGAACAATAAAAAGAAAAAAAAAATGTATAATAAATTAGAATATTTGTATAATAAAATTTGTATAGAAGAGAAACCCAACAGGGAAAATCTCGATTAAGATAAAATACTAAAATTATATATCTAAAATGTCTTCAGATTCTTATAACAAAAACTAAATTCTTCTTAAATAAATCACTTTTATATTTAGTTTATAAAAAAGAACAAGTAATATACATTATACAACTTGGATTAAAAGTTATTGTCTGGCTTAAAGACTTAGAATTATATTACAACAAAAAACAATAAAAATACTCTCGGTAGCCAAGTTGGTTTAAGGCGCAAGACTGTAATGTTAAAATCAAAGTAATCTTGAGATCGGGCGTTCGACTCGCCCCCGGGAGATTTATTTTTGAAATAATTATTTTTTTTCAGTTATAAGCAATGTATTAATATTTTTTTTATACAAATTATTGGTAATAAAAGTGTTACCTTTCAAGAGGTTTTTGGTTTTTATTGAGCACTCATAAATACATAATTTAGTTTTTAATTTAAATGCCGTTTGAAGTGATTTTTCATATAAAAAAATTTTGATTTTGCGATGAGCCAAAAAAAAAAATATTACAAAAAATTCAAGTAGTGGTGCGTTTAAAGAACTAACCAAAAAGGATAGATAGCTTCAAAATACTGATTACCAATTTTCAAATATGGCAGGAAAAATTGCTAAGAAAACATCCACCAGTGAGGTTGCATCTTTGGCTGCAAAAATTAAAGCCAAAGCTTTAGAAAATCAACAGAAGGCAGAAAAAAATGCTGCTGGTGAAGAAACTGAAAATATTGAAAAACAGAAAGGGGAGGAAAACGAAGCAGACGAAGATGAAACTTTCGAATCTTTCAATGATTTGAAGTTAGTTCCTGAATTAATCCAAGCTTGTAAAAATTTGAATTTTTCTAAACCAACACCAATTCAGTCTAAATCCATCCCACCCGCTTTAAAAGGCCATGATATAATTGGTCTTGCTCAAACTGGTTCTGGTAAAACTGCAGCATTTGCTATTCCAATTTTGAATAATTTGTGGCACGATCAACAACCGTATTATGCATGTATTTTATCTCCGACTAGAGAACTAGCCCAACAAATTAAAGAAACATTCGATTCTTTAGGATCATTAATGGGTGTTCGTACTGTTTGCATTGTTGGTGGTATGAATATGATGGACCAAGCTAGAGATTTAATGAGAAAACCCCATATCATTATTGCTACACCAGGTCGTTTAATGGATCATTTAGAGAACACTCGTGGATTTTCTTTAAGAAAGTTAAAATATTTAGTTATGGATGAAGCTGATAGATTATTAGATATGGAATTTGGTCCCGTTTTGGATAGAATTTTAAAAATTATTCCAACCCAAGGTAGAACTACTTATTTATTTTCTGCAACAATGACTTCTAAAATTGATAAATTACAAAGAGCCAGTTTGACTGATCCAGTCAAATGTGCCGTTTCTAATAAATACCAAACCGTAGATACTTTAGTACAAACGTTAATGGTTGTTCCAAGTGGGTTGAAAAATACATTTTTAATTTATTTATTAAATGAATTTATTGGGAAGACCATTATAATTTTTACCAGAACAAAAGTTAATGCTGAAAGAATTTCAGGTTTAGCCAATTTATTAGAATTTAATGCAACTGCTTTACACGGTGATTTAAATCAAAATCAAAGAACCGGTGCTTTAGATTTATTTAAAGCAGGTAAGAGATCGATTTTAGTTGCTACAGATGTTGCTGCAAGAGGTCTAGATATTCCTTCTGTGGATATTGTTATCAATTATGATATTCCAGTTGATTCCAAATCTTATATTCATCGTGTTGGTAGAACTGCTAGAGCTGGTAGATCAGGTAAATCTATTTCTTTGGTTTCGCAATATGATCTTGAATTAATTTTAAGAATTGAAGAAGTCTTGGGTAAAAAATTACCAAAAGAAAATGTTGATAAAGACATAATATTGTCATTAAGAAATTCTGTTGATAAAGCTAATGGTGAGGTCGTCATGGAATTGAAAAGAAGAAGTGAAGAAAAAGCCGCTAGAGGAAAAGGTAGAAGAAGTAGAATGATGGCAAAGGATAATATGGATAGAGAAGAACGTTAGGATTATTGTAGTTATAAATATTGTACAATTATATAAAATTAACAACAACAACAACAACAAAATATGCAAATATGATTAAAAAAATGCACTACTTAAAAGCATAAAAATTACACATAATAAATTAAATAATTAACCTGATCAAGATATAATGTCTTAGTCCTCACTTTTAAAGTTTCATAACATGTCTCTGTTAAATTCTTTAAAAGTTTTATCATACTTGTCTATAGCAAATGTAATTGAATTTAGCGTTGGCTTTAAATAATATATGCAACAGTCAGCCATGGTATCACCATCACCTTTTCTTACATCTTCAAATAATTCGTTTAATTTTTCAACGCAATCTTTTAAATTTTTGTACAGTTTATTAACAAGAATAGCTTTTTTTGAATCACCACTTTGAAAATGAATATAAAAATGCTTTAAAAATTCACAACACGTACCATGTAACATTCTACAACTTTCCAATAGATCGATAGGTAAGTCAGATTTAGCTTCAGAATCATTTACAGTTTTATTACCAATAAATGAACCAATAATAGGATCAATGTTATTATGCTTTGCTTGTTTGGCATTAATTTTAACGGCTGAAATGACATCTTTGTTAACTTCAACACTAGTTTCTTTATCTGGAAATACTTTAGTTAAATCTAAATTAGCTTTTAAATCTCCAATGATATTGATTAAATAATTTTGGGTTTGCTCTAATTTTATTTCTGTTGTATTATTACTTATATTTTCCGAAGTTGAATCTGCAGATGATGAGGAAACAGAAGATTCTTTTCCGTTTTCTTTTTGTTGTTTATCCTTTAAATGAACAATTGCATAGTTGGATTTATAGCTTTTTTGTAAATCAGAAATTTTCAACATACTCTTTTCTTGTAAATCAGAATCTTCTTCTTGTAAATTATTTCTTGAATATTCATTTTCTAAAGCCATTACCATCTTTTCGCTTAATCTATTCATACCTTTTAAAATATCTACTGTACCATCATTTTGACCATTAATATCTCTTCCTGGTTGCATTGTGAAATCTGGTCTATTACCGAATTTAACTGGATCATCATCTGCATTACCATCAATATCTATAAATTTCATAACAGGATGCGATAATTTTTCATCATCCATTCTATCATATTCTTGATCTAAAGTTAAGTATCTATCTATAATAACATCACCTCTATCATGTTGCATAATTTTTTCACCTCTTAATTTTCTAAAAAGTTTTGAAGAAAAAAATCTTGCCCAAAATTCTTGTTCTTTAAAATTTTTAGGAACGTTATCATCATAAGCCTTCTTTACAATTGGATAATTTTGAAAGATACTCATAATTTTTTCCTTCGACAAATTCACGTTAACTTTATTTTCCGAAGATGCAACTGGTTTAATTGTTGAAAGAACATTATATGGACCAATCTTTTGAGATGTAGATAATGCAAAAGCTCTCAATAAAGGAACACGAGTGGACCAAAATTCTTCTGGGGGTAAACCTGAATTTATAACAGTTTCTTGAAAAATTCTCATTAAAATTTTGTTAGATTTTAAAAGAGACTGCTGTAATTTCAAATTAGTTAGTAAGTTTTTATGAGACAGAGAATCGTCTAATTTCGCCGTATTAATCAAAGGTGCTTGCATCGTTTGCATGTCTTCATCTGGTGATTCCCTTTTACGTTTTTCCTCATAAAGCTCAGTGTCTTTATATCTGGATATAATTTGTTGCAATGTTATCTTTATATTGTCCATAACTTCTCTATTGTTGAAAGAGAACATATGCGTTAGTGGTTTAGGAATTATTTCGTTTCCTTCATTATCTTTTTGTTTTTTCGATTCGTCTACCTTAGATATAAGTCGCAACATCATCTTTTCACTTGTTGCAGGAGTAGCTTGTAATTTGTCGATGGTATCCAGAATTATACCATGTGTTTTGTCTCCATTCGTTGATCTCCATGTCAGTTCCGCAGGAGAAGTATCTTCATTTATAGTAATGATCCCAGATACTTTCTTAAATGTGGCAGCACCAAAGTGAGACATTCTTCTTAAAGTTCTATCCTCCCTTGATTGAGTGTTTTTCCCACATGCATCTACAAAATTAACCGTAGCTATACTTCAATATATCCATTTTATTCATGCACAGTAATTTTTCAGCAAACCAAAATTCAAATGGTTTACGTCCGGGTAATGCACGCCAACCCTTCTATATGTGATGTATTGAAATGAAGAAGGCATTCAGGCGGAAACAACACCAATAATTAACCAGCACTAGTACGTTAACCATTAAATGCAATATTTTTATGAACAGGTTAGATGTTAGGTTTTTCATCCCGGTATTTGCTCAATCCTTTGCTTGTTTTGCAGTGTTTGTGACGTAATTTTTGACACTGGAAACAAAACACGGATTGAAGCTAATCGTATTTAGCAAACAAACCACATATCTCTTAATTTTTGAGTTTGTCACTGTTATTCAAGAATTGGAAAGTAAAGAAATTTCTGTGAAAGTCGCGGAAGTTTCTGCTTTTTATATTTTTTTTTTGGTCGGCGGTTATTTGATTTCGATGCTGGCCCACGTGACACAGATTTCTTATTTTTTTGTCTTCCGTTCTGTAACAAAAAAATTTTTCAATTACATGAAAAAAAAAAAACAAGAGAGATGATGATTCGACTGTTTTGCACTTGATTGCCAAGGCCAAAAAGTGTATACAAAATCATCCCAACCGAACTAATCATGTCCTCTCCAATTATTGGTATTTCCTTTGGTAATACTTCTTCTTCCATTGCTTACATTAACCCAAAAAACGATGTCGATGTCATCGCTAACCCAGATGGTGAACGTGCCATCCCATCCGTTTTATCATACGTTGGTGAAGATGAATACCATGGTGGTCAAGCTTTACAACAATTAGTCAGAAACCCAGGTAACACCATCATCAATTTTAGAGATTTCATTGGTTTACCATTCGATCAATGTGATGTTGAAAGATGTGCTAATGGTGCTCCAGCTATCAACATTGATGGTAAAGTTGGTTTTGAAATCAACAGAGGTGAAGACAAGAAGGAACAAATCACTGTTGATGAAGTTGTCTCTAGACATTTAAACAGATTAAAGTTAGCTGCTGAAGATTACATTGGTCAAACCATTTCTCAAGTTGTTCTTACAGTTCCAACCAACTTTACTGAAGAACAAAAGGCTGCTTTGAGTAACGCTGCTAAACAAATAGGTTTAACTATTATTCAATTTATTAATGAACCATCTGCAGCTTTATTAGCTCATACTGAAGAATACGCTTTTGATAAAGACGCTAACGTAGTTGTTGCTGATTTTGGTGGTGTTAGATCAGATTGTGCAGTTATCGCCATTAGAAATGGTATCTACACCATTTTAGCTACCTCTCACGATGCTCATTTAGGTGGTGATAACTTAGATGCTGAATTAATTGAATATTTCGCAAAAGATTTCCAAAAAAAAACTCAAGCTAACCCAAGAAAGAATGTTAGATCTTTAGCTAAATTAAGAGCTAACTCTATCATTACTAAAAAGACTTTATCTAATGCTACCAGTGCTACTATTTCCATTGATTCTTTAGCTGATGGTTTTGATTATCACACTTCTATTAACAGAATGAGATACGAATTAACTTGTAACAAAGTTTTCTCTCAATTTACTAACTTCATTGAATCCACCGTCAAGAAAGCCAATTTAGATACTTTAGATATCGACGCCATTGTCTTAACTGGTGGTGTTTCTTTCACTCCAAAATTATCATCAAACTTAGAGTTTTTCTACCCAGAATCTGTTGAAATATTAGGTCCACAATCTAAAAATGCTTCTACTAATCCAAACGAATTAAATGCATCCGGTGCCGCTTTACAAGCTAGATTAATTTCTGATTACGACGCTGAAGAATTAAAAGAAGCTCTTCAACCAGTCGTTATCAATACTTTACATTTACAAAAAGCTATTGGTGTTATGAATGCTGAAGGTGAATTTGTTCCTATCTTATTACCAGAAACTTCTTACCCAGTTCAAAAATCAGTTACTTTAAAGAATGCTTCAGGTGATTTACTTGTCTCCGTTTATGAAGGTGAATCTTACGTTGAAGAAAAAACCATCGAACCAGAAGCTAAAGATGAAACTGCTGAAGATGCCGAAGATAGTGAAAGCGATTGGTCCGATGACGAACCAGAAGTTGTCAGAGAAAAACATTACAAAGTCGGTGAAAAATTAATGGACTTGGGCTTAAAGGATGTCAAGAAAGGTGCTGAATTAATTTTCAACGTTAACAGAGATCAAGTCTTAAGAGTCATCATTAGAGATTTAAAGACCGGTGCTGTTGTTAAGGGTGAATTATAAGCAAAATAAAATCACAAGTATACTTAAATGTTTTATACCTACAATATATATGTATATTTTCAATTTTATAAATTAGATTTAAAAAACTTTGTAAAAAAATTAACATTGGGTGGGGCTTGTTTGTCGTGACTCAACTTTTCCTGTTGATTGCGTTGTTTTCGAGAAAAATAATTACAGATACGACAGAAGATTTAAGAAAAAAGATAACAGAGTAAAAGAAAACATACTGAAAACAAAGCAACTAGTAAATAGTAGTTGCTTTTTTTGTTTTCCACCCAATCAAGATATTTGAAGCAACTGAGATATGTCTACCATCACTAAACCAGTCATCCATATTTTGGGGATGGGCTCCATGGGTGCCATCTTTGCCAGTAACTTACTAAAGAGCGCAGACGTTCAGATTATTCCATTATTTCGTAACGAAGCCAAATTAGCTAGATTTTCAAAAGATTGCAATTCCACCATTGGCGTCAACAAACTATATCTTTCAACCCCTAGTACCGATTTAACTAAATTACCAGTATCATTTTGCCCAGAAACGTTCCCAAAGAATGAGCGTATCCAAAATTTAGTTATTACAACTAAAACATATCAAACAAAGGACGCCATTAAACCATATTTACTACATATTGATTCGTCTTCCAATATTATTTTAATTCAAAATGGTCTCGGTGTTCTTGAAGTATTAAAAGATGAAATCTTCACTGATCCAAGTCGAAGACCAAACATTTTTCAAGGTGTTATTGCTCATGGTGCATTCCAAGATCATGATTTCATATTTAATCACGCTGGTTTTGCTGACATGAAAATTTCAAGATTACCTTGGGATTCATCTGATATTGCTCAAACTAATTTGCTTGTTAAAGAAGACGAAAAAAAAAACGAACTTATTAGATTGTTATCTCAACCTAAATTTGTTGAAGAATTTGATCTAAAACATATGACATATCAAGAAATGTTATTAGGTCAATTATTTAAATTTTTGGTCAATAGTTGTATTAACCCTGTCACGGCTATTGTTGATTGTGATAACGGTGAAATGATTGATGGATGTAGAGATATATTTACATCTATTATCAGTGAAGCTTTAGACATTTTAAGAGTTGCATACAAACCATTATTTGAGTATGAAACCAAATATAAAGGTGTTGAAAATTATCCTACTGTTCCTGTTAACTCTACTTTGGACTTAAATTTTGTAATTGACGAAGTTATTAGAATTGGTTGTGTTTTAAATGACAAAAATAGTAGTTCTATGAGACAGGACACTCGTTATTTGAGAGATACAGAAATTCAGTTCATCAATGGTTATATTGTTAAGTTGGCTTCTGTCTTGAACCTAGGTGAGGATGCAGCCAAAACTAACAAAGCTATTTGTGAATTAGTTGGTTTAAGATTGAATTTGAATAGAAGAAGAGCTTCGTTGGGTGAATGGGAATACAAATGATTAGGTATAATATATATATATATCGTCTTTAATTTCTTATAAACTTTATAAACGCAAAAGAATTTGAATCTTAGAGATTTCATGTCTCTTTTTGAGCAAGCCGTTTCTTTCATGGAATTTGCTTCTACCAGTTTGTGACATTTTTTTCATAAACGTAAACTTCCTTTGATTGATCGCGCGATAATAAAATAAAATTAAATAAAAAAAAAAAAAAAAAAAACAACTGAAAATTGCAAGTGACAAAAAAAAAAGCTATAACTTCAAATTAAACAACAACAAAATTAGAGCAACAAAAGTATATTGCAGATTATTTAATTGTTAAAATATACTGGAACTATGGAGACCAAACACACACAAGTTTTAGATCAACTGAATGAAGCAATGCGATCCGCTACTAATCTTGACAATATACACAACGTGGATTCCTCTGACGCTTCAGTGACTAATCCAGAAAAGCCCAAAAGCCCAATGAATTTATCTAATGATTCTACTCATTTTTTATGTTCCACACAGATTGCTTTGTTAAAAGACACGATTAACTCTTTAAATGACCGGTGCAATCAATTGGAAGCATTCATACTAAGGAAGGATTCTTCAATTTACGAATCTTTGAAAGAAGTTTTTGAAATGTTAGAAACACTATTATCAAATGAATCCATATTAAAGAAAGAAATACAGGCCGTAAGAAATACTCAATTGAGGATTGATTTAAGGAAAGTGAAAAAGATAGAAAAAAATGTAGGTTTGAGTGATGATAAAAATGTAAATATTATAAACTTGCCTTCTGTTTCACAAGATGTTCAAAATAATACTTTAATTAAAGAAAATACAAGAAATGGACATGATCCAATTGCTATGGACGATGAAGACGCAAACGGCGAAGTACCGAATGAAAATGTGGAATCATTAAAGATGCACAATATCGATCTGGAATCAAAAGAAAATAGTGCAGGTTATAATGATATTAATGTTAGCGAAGATGAAGCGAGTAAATACGATGATTTTGACGGAAATTATGAGGATTCTGATAATCAAGATATACTAGGATCTCCTTTAACGCCCACTGAAGAAATAAGCGGATTTATACTTCCCAATAATCCACAAAACGAAGATTCTAGAAACAATGATGAACATAATAATGACCAATTGGATGATGTTTTAGATGTGATTGATGCCAATGAAATGACGGAGCATTCTATTGATAACAATGGTGAAAGAAATAAAGAGCAAGTAAAACAAACTCCACCAGAGTTACCAAACGAAACATTAGTTTCACGCGAGACTGAGGAAATCAATAATTTTTACGTAGAAAATGATGGTGAACTAGAATTTGGATCGATGCCAGATGGAACGAAATTTGTGTCGGACGCAGTTACGGCGGTACCATCAGACATAACCAATGATAGTGAAAAACCTGATGAAAACTTGCATGAAACTGATAAATTAATAGATACCAGTGAGAGTTATGAAACTGTACAAACTTCTGGGAACAAAAGGCCTAATTTCGATGAACGCGAGGGACCAATTAAATTTTCAAAGCTTGAAACTAGTTCAAATGAAACAGCAGGTCGCTCCGATGAAAGTGGAAGATTATCTACCATAAATGGAGCAAATTCATTACAAGAATTTGGAAATTCCAACAACGCGGAGAAATTATTCACGGTTTTTGCATCAAATGGTCATCAAACATCTTCAACAAAAGAGGATCAAGTTATTAACGATAAATCAAATCCATCCAATACCATTAATAAAACCGCTAATGTTAATACAGTTAAATTATCTAAACAAATACCACAAATGACTCAAGTAGTAATACATCGGGCTGATCTATATCAGTCGCAGCCTACATTGCAACGGAAAATAAACACTCCTAAACTCACTCCAATCCAAAAGCCACTGCCAACAGTGAAAAAATTTACTTTAAATAAAATAGGTAAATTTGGAAATAAAATAAACTTGTACATTGTTGATGGAATTTTTTATACAGAAGAAAAACCTCATAGAGCCATTTACGTGAAAACGTTTATTAAGTGGAAATATGAAGATCGAAAGCATATGCGTAGAAAAGTAAAATTAGACTTTGTATTGGATATCCCACATGTTCTTATTGAAGAGAGTGACAAAGCGGTGAGTATTCTGAGGAAAACTATTATGACTGATCGATATTTTGGATCATTGGAATTTTATCTTGTTGATTTTATCAAAATGTGTCATTTGGTAGAAGATGATTTGAATGCAGCGGATAGTGTTAAGACATGGAACAGTTACAAAAATATTTTTTTTGTTTTGATGCATTGGAGACAAATATCTAGGGAAAAAAGAAAATATCGTAATTACACGATATTACACGCGGTAAAAGAACTAGAGAATTATCGATTACATACGAAAAATTCAATTTCAAGATTGATGAAGTTTCATGGGCAAACAAAGACGTACCTCACATCTTTATGTAAACCTGGCGCGGTATGGCAACCGTGGATGTTTGCTGTGGGGAAACCATTACCAAGCATCGGGAAGAATGGTATTGATAAGACGACAATATGTCAGGCATTAGACGATTTATTAACATGGCCTGAAACAGGGGCTGCTAAGAGTAAATACAGACAAACAGCACTGCCATTGGGAACCACAGCGATTTGAAAAACTTGTGCTTTCTATGGGGTGGTTACCACAATGGTGTACTGTAAATACTTTTCAACGTAATGTATTTGTTAATTTATTACGGCACGTGACATTTCGATAAAAATATTTTTCGATTAGGAAATTTTTTGAGGGCAGAAAATTTCAATGGGACAAATTTTTTCTATTTTTTAAAGAAACGTGATGAAAGCAAGAAAAACACCAGCATTGAAAAAGTTTCCATTCAGTTTGTTATTTATGGCTTGGTGTCTCATTGATATTTAATTTTTTACTTTAAATCAACAAACGAAACGGTGCGAATAATTACATATACATATTTACAATGTTGGTTGACTTGAATGTTCCGTGGCCCCAAGAAAGTTACAATAAACCTGTAACAGAGGCAGATTTAGAAAAATTAAAGAGTACATTATCAACTTTACATACAATAGGGTACACTCATGTTGCATTAAATTTTTTAGTGAATCATAGCGATAAGTTTCCAAACAATGCGAAGGAAATCAATCCTATGAAAATTGAAGAAAGATTTGGTAATTTTATGAAAAATACTGGATTAAAGATATATTCTCGTATTACATTAATTATTGATGATCCTTCAAAGGGTCAATCGCTTTCAAAGATATCGCAATCATTTGATATAATTTCTGCATTGCCAATTAGTGAAAAAGGTTTAACTTTAGCCACTACAAATTTAGATATTGATATTTTGACTTTCAATTATGGTCAAAGATTTCCTACATTTTTAAAACACAAGAATATATGTTCTTGTGTTAAACGTGGTGTTAAAATAGAGATTGTTTATGCATATGCATTAAGGGATATTCAATCCAGAAGACAATTTGTATCGAATGTTAGAAGTGTAGTAAGAAGTAGTAGATATCGAGGTATTGTCTTTAGTAGTGGTGCCCAGAATTCATTAGAATGTAGAAATATTTTAGGTGTTACTGCTTTAATTAAAATGTTGGGTTTACCTAGTGATAAATGTTCACGTGCCATGGGTGAATTAGCTTCATTGGTTCTCTTAAACGGTAGATTGAGAAATAAAAGTTATAAACAAACTGTGGTGATAGGAGGTGGTGATTCGAATGTTGTGGATGATTTGGAAGGTATCGATGAAAATAAGAATGTCAAGATAGTAAAGCGGTCTATTTCTTTGTTGGATAGAGATGTTAAGGAACCAGATTTTACAAAGAAACAAAGGCAGTGAATGAGCCTTTAATAGTTATTGCAATCAGACAGAAAATTCCAGTAGCGTGTGTACATTTACGAATATAAAAATTATTATGTAATTTACAGATCTGCACTTTAATTGAAAATGCATACGATTTTCCCAAAAATAGCAAAATATGGAATCTTTATTTGAACAACTATGACTACTCAAACATAATATTTAATTTATAGCAGTAATTCGCGTAATTTCTGGCGTTTATTGTTGTTGTTTTGACATCGCCAAATTAATTTTTTGCCAGCAATTTTCCTAATACGGTATAATGTCATTCGACGCGAAAACTGATGAGAATTTTAATATATGAAACTTTAATGAAACAATACGAAAAATTTATTAAATGAACGTGTGAATCTTTCAAATTTCGTGGTACATAGTTAGAAGTTTACCTTTTTAAGAATTATTTTCAAAATTTTTAGTTTTAAATGTCTTTTTAATTTTTTTTTTTTTTTTTAAAATGTATTAAAATGCTTGTATCTTTCTTTAACTTATAATATTTGTTTGGTAATTAATTGTATTATATAAAGGCATAACTCTCAGATCCTACTGTGCATTTAAAAAATAATTTTTGTTTCAACTTACAGACCAATTCTTATATTATAAAATAATACAAATACACGTATATATATATTTATTATTTCAAAATAAAATAAAATATAATTTTAAAACCAAAAGAAAAATTAATTTATCATTATGTCCAAGGTTAAAGAACCAATGCAAATGCAATATCAAAATAAATTACCTCAAATGAAATCTATTTGGTTAGATGAAGATCAAGAAGCAGAAAAGCTTTATGGTTTACAAGTTCAAAATATAATGGATAATGATGGTGATGAAGAGTTAAATATTCAATTTATAAATAGTGATAAACCTGCTTTAAATAATAAAAAAAACATTGAATTACGTCCTTTAGTTTCTTCTAAAAATATTATTAAAGGTAAATCTAAATATAAAAATTCATTGAATCAAAATAAATCGAATAATAATAAAAATAAAAATAAAAATAAAAATTTTACAACAAATATACATTCTAATAAAGGTGGGTTTTTAAAATTTTTTAAAAGTAAAGATAATCAAAATGTAATGAATAAAAGAATAATATCAACTCCATTTGATTTTCAACATATTTCACATGCCGGTGGTAAGAAGGATGAAAAAGAGGGAAAAATTAAAGAAATTGATTGTAATTCTAAAAATGCTATAAATAAGACATATGAAACTTTATTTAATAATGAAGTTAAAAATAATTTAATTTTAAAACCAGAAAAGACATTAAGTAGAGTTTTTGTGACAGAATGTATTCCTCAAAGTCGTCCAAATTCGTTTACCTCATCAGTTTATACATCAAATTCAAATTCAAATTCTAATTCAGTTAAAAGTGAACGTATAATGTCTATGTCTACTATGGCTACTACTATATTAGAAAGAACGCCTCCATTTAAACGAATATCTAGTAGTGTTAATGGTAGTCCTAATAGACATAAACATTCTGGATCTGAATCTAGTGGATTATCAATTGATTTTTTAAAAAATTATACTTTTCCAACGTTACTTGAAGATAAACCTATAAATGATTTTTCTGAGGATAATGAAAAAAATGTTAAAAGACCTATTGAAATATCATCATTATCTAAATCTATGACATTATTAGATATTAAAGGTAAATTGAATAAAACGTTACATAGTAGATCATCTTCAATGAGTTCAAGTTCAGTTAAAATAAAATCGTTAACGAATAATAATAATAATAAGATTTATTGTATGGATGAAATGAGTGTTGATGATATGATGAGGAAATCATTAAGTACACCTGAATTGGAACAATTATTATTTTCTGATTCTCCAAAGGCTGGGAATGTTTCTGTTGATGATATTATAAGATATTATAAACAAAGTGATAGTGAAGTTGCATCACCATATATTTAATGTTTTTGCATATTATGTTATGTTATATATATATATATATACGTATTATTTATTAAGGGTTTATGTTTTATAATTTTTTTTTTTCACAATGGTTAAGAATATTTAAGATATCATTTTTACAATTAATTAATTGTGAAATTAAAATTAAAGAACTTTTAAAATTTGATTGAGATTTTTTTAGATCTTTTGGAATAGATAATCCGGCTCCGAACATTAGTATAGGATCGTTTTTAGAATGAAAAAGAAAAAAAAATTTTTTTTTTCTTTGTTTTAATGAGGAAATGTTGTTATTATTATTATTAAATTGAAATTGATTATAATTATTAATTATATTAAAATTTGAATTATTTATTTCCACTTTAATTTGACCTATATAATTTTGATCAAAATAATCTGAACCATATTTTCCACGTAAAGTATCTTTATTATAAAAATTTGCCATTGCTAAATTAATGAATCCATTGCTGAAAGTTTTTTGTAATTGTTCTAATAGTAAATCGTAATTTGCTAATAATTGTATTAGTTTAATATAATTTGAATCATTCATTGTTTGGTTTGTGGTATTTTTTTTTTTTTTTTTTTTT
>JAJLYD010000014.1:39759-75853 GCA_030571615.1 Jamesozyma hellenica | reverse complement strand
TGGTTTACAAGGTGATATTAATAATTATGAAATCGGCAAAAAATTAATTATAGCAGGTTTATTTGTTCAAATTGGATTTTTCATTTTATTTTTATTACGTGAATTATTTTTATTAAAAATAATGCTTGCAAAAGAAAACCCAGTTGCGGAAAACACGTATAAATGGAAATTTTTAAATATGACTTTATTAATTTCAGGCTTGCTAGTTATCATAAGATCAATTGTTAGATTAATAGAGATTTTTGAAGGTCCTACTAGTGTAATTTTAAAACATGAATGGTTTTTTTATGTATTTGATGCATCATTGATGCTTTTGTTATCCTTACTGATTACAATTACTGTCCCAGTTGCATCAATTTTTCATGTACAATATGAATCTGTAATGTTTTTGTTTTTGGATTCGCTTGATAAAGAAAAACATGATATTTCTTTAAATTCTGCATAACTTCAAATTTCATTAATTTGAATTTTGCCAGGTTCTATATGAAAGAATTTTACTGAATTAAACAAATATTCTTTTTTTATTGCCTTTTTTTTTTTTTTTTCAGTTAATTATTAATATGTTGTATATGTATATGTTTATATAATTTAATCCTATATTCATATAAACTTCAATGTAACATTTTTTTTTTACAGACGATTTTGATTATTTTTACTAGTATATTTTCCTGTTATTAATGAAATTTTGTTACTTTTAACAAACGTGACTTAAATAACTAGGAATAACTACGACATAGCATGTCTTAAAAGAACTAATTGGAACAAAACTTCATTTTGTAAATAATTTCAAATTTGAATAAGCGAAAAGAATAAGATATTTATGGCAAAAAAATTTGGGAAAAAAATAAATAATTTAAAAATTGTTTAAATTAAAATAAAAAGAGCAGAAATTAAACTCAACAAAGAAAAGTTAATTTTAGTACCAGAGCCATTATAATCTATTGCTGATTGATATGAAGATGTTGCTTCACCAGTTGTAGATTCTGAATTAATAATAGATGTCCCTATAGCTGGTGATTCGCCACTGATAGGTGATTGAGTGCTAACAACAAAATGTTCAGTATATGTTTTACCATTGGAGTTTGTAGTCAAATAATCATATTCAACAACTTCATTAGTAGTAGCATCATTAACTATAGTTTTAGTATAATAATTAACATTTCCAGATTCACCAATATTTTCAATCGTCTTGGTAGTTGCATAATATCCAGTATATGTAAAACCTTTTGAATTTGTGGTCAAATAATTACATTCAACAACTTCGTTGAGAGTTCCGAAGTTGACAATGGTTTTGGTGAAATAATTAGTCTTTCCAAGTACTTCGATTGTCGGAGTGGTTGAAGTCACTTCTGTGACAACAGAATAACCGATAAATGTGAAACCATCAAAATTTGTTGTTAGGTAATTGCATTCAACCACCTTAGTAGCAGTTCCACCAATAACTAAACTATTTGTGTAATAAATGCTTTCATAAGGACTGATGGTTGGTTTACTAACACCAACAGTAGAATGTTCAGTATAAGTATAGCCCTCAGAGTTTGTGGTTAAGTAATCACATTCAATATTCTTAGTTATAGTTCCACCAACAATTAATGTATTAGTATAATAAGTAGTTTTATCATTTATTTCAGCAGGTGTAAAAAATGTTGTGTGCTCAGTGTAGGTATTACCGTTAGAATCTGTAGTTAAATAATCACATTCAACAATTTCGGTGGCAGTAACCCCAAAGATAACAGTCGTAGTAAAAGAATTACCGTGCATGTCAGTTGGTGTAGAGCTAACATCAAACGTGGTTAAGGTAAAAATTGTTTGGCCGTTTCCTTTTGTTAAAGTGCAACTACAAACAACGATTGTTGAAGTGGCAATAGCAGCAGAAACAGTTCTTGTGCATGTAGTAGCAATGCCTTCGGTTATTGGTGGGTAAAATCTTGTCTGGAATATGTATTACTTTTATCTTTATTGCCTGAAGACTCGGATGCAGAGCTAGTTGAGCTTAATCCCCGTAATTTCAATGCAGAGGCAGTTGTACCTGAAGAACTTAATTTTTCAGATTCCTTATTTGGAGTTGATGATGGAAAAACGGAAGATTTTGAAGTAAAACTAGAGGGCCTAGATAAAGAACTAGAATTTCAATAGCTAGAACTTGGGCTCAAGCTAGAACTAGGTGACTTAGACCCAAAACTTGAGCTAGAGGTTTTGGAAGAAGAGCTAGGAACCTTCGGAAAAAACTTAAACTGGAAAACTTAGAGGCCAAAGTTGAACTATACCCTTTTAAACTTGAACCTGAACTAGTCTCTTTAGAACTTGAGCTTGAACTAAACGCTTTTGAACTTAAACCTAAACTTGAACCAGAAACTTTGGAAGAAGAACTTGAACTTGACGTTTTTGAACTTAAACTTTAACTTGAACTAAAGGCTTTAGAAAAATAACTTAAGGCTTTAGAAAAAAACCTTAAACCAAAGACTCGGAAGCTGAAAATAAACTGGAAGCTTTTGAACTAAAACTTGAAATTGAACTTGAAGCCTTGCCTGAACTAAAAACCAAATATACATTAAAAAAAAAACTTTTAGATTTGGCATTTTGTAATCGAATCTGCAGCGACAGATTTATCAAAAAAATCACCCAGTGGGAAAAGGCAAAAAATTGATAAATATTTAAGTATCATATTTATTTGATGCTCTTAAGCAGGGTTCCTCAAAAAACGTGTAAATTTCAAATAAATTTTAGACCGACCACCATAAAAAGCAAGAACATTCTAAAAAAACTCTTTTCATTGCTTATCTACGACCGGTATTAGAGAAGTAGCGATGTTAAAGGAAAGACAGAAACAAAAAAAAAAAATGTAGATTATCTTAAACTGACCATTAAACTAAAAAAGCGATTAACAGCTAAGACTTGCTGAGGATGGGAGTTGCTATGGTTAAGCTAAGTAAAGTATGCGTTACTGCTAAATATAGTAATTAATAAGCATAAAGTAGTATTTCTATGAATTATATATAGTTCCCCCTACTTAGGGTACGGGAAATCACAGTAGTCCCTTAATATAATTATTCATGAAATGTGCAGTTTACATAAAACTTATCTTATGTTTAACAGAATATTCAAAATCAGCCACTACTGTGTGTGTATCTCTAGGATTACCATTAGAAAGAAAGAAAACCGCTTTCTATCTTGTGTTGAAATGTCACCCAACTTTTGTTTTTAAAAACAGTGTTTACTGTAAATTAAAATATTTTGCTTGTCAGATTTCGATGTTATAGAAAACAACAAATTTTAGGTACATGCTAAAATCACTAGCTCTGTACTTTCTCAAAAAAGTAATAAAAATGATAACCTTTAAAAATGGAAACTTTTCTATTTTAAGCTTCAAAAAAGTATAAGTTTACCAAAATTAACCCACTTATCCTACGCGGGTTTAAGAATTTTCGCAAAACTTTCTTCTACTGCTTACAAATCATATTTCACTTTATTTCCAAAAAAAGCATAAAAATATATATATAACCAAATTAGTTCAAAAATTCTCCATGCATGTAAAATTCAGAAACACTTAACCTAAATTTAATGAATAACTGATATTTTTAATTAGGAAACTCAATAATTCCGTAAAAGTAGAGAGGACGTCGCACAAAATTTGATATACTTTAAAAACATTAACAAAAGTTGCGTTCTTTCTTGTTAAAAATAATCTTTCATTCTAAGGCTGTCAATGGATCACCCAACGGGCAAACTCCAAAATATTTTATAGGGTTTAAAACCAAAATTAGATCGTAAAATAATGCTTAATACTACATATATCCTTAAAAACCAAGGGATATTCTCAGTTAACGGGTTTCTCTTTACTTGAATAATTAGCATTGCTATATGAAGTATCGTTATGATAATTGCTTCTTTTATTTCACATAGTGAAAAAGTAGTAAAATTTAGCATCGTGAATAATATTTTCCTAGGTCGACTACTAGACCAAAAATTACCTTAGAGCGCAAAGGCTCTCTAAAAGTAAAGGTTCCTAGTGTTAAACTAAATAACTTGTACGTGATTTATGCATATATTAATTACTAATTAGCATAAAGAAGTAATTATATGTGATACACATAGTCTCTTCTATTTAAGGAACTAGAGGAAACAGTTGTTCTGCGTTATTTGTGCTCTATAGATATACAATTTACAACAAAACGCATTGTTTCAACATATTCCAGCCTCGGTAAATAGTGTTAACAACTTATTTTGTTTTTCCCCCAGTATGTATAATTTATACTTATGATATAATTGTTTTAACGTATTCACACATTAAAATATTATTTTCCCCATAATAAAATTTGATTTCCAGAAAAAAAAAAAATAAAAAATTAATGATAATAAAAGAAGCACATTGCAAACAAACTTTTGAAAAATCAAGTGATGTTAATTTTCCTGTTTTGTATTTTTGCAGGAATTTGGAATGATTGTTTTTTTAAATCCGAATTTTGTTTCTAAAAACCTACATTTTTAACTCAATCTCTGAATTTTTTTTTTTTTTATATTTCATTACATATAAATTTACCCTGCTTCTTTTCCAATATACATGATTAAATTGTACGCAACGAAAGAAACAAATTAATAGAAAACTTCTCATTTCGTATAGGCATTATGCTAGAAACATTTTATTCCAATACGAGAACTTTTGATGCCCTTTTTCTTTTCTGTTTTTGAAACGAGGTGCTGACTCAAGAATCGGAAGAGTAAAAATATTTTATTAATTCTTTTTAAGTCAGCAAATAATAAATATATTGGTACGTTTCAATGATTTAATTGAACTACTGAAATTTTGCTGGGCTTAAACTTTGTATATCTTTCACTAAAAGGGTAAGTAATCGTTTGTCATAACTAGATTAAATTTGCTCATTAAAAATTATTAAACACTTCAACAAGTGCAAAAGAAAAAATATTCAGTATTAATGTCAAACCATTTTTTATTCATTTTCTGATTGTGAAAGTTATACATATATTTGGATAAGTTTTGTAGTTGTAATCGGCTTAAATATAACTGTAGTTTACAAATAATAAATAGATAAATTAACAGTATAAAAACTTTGCTCGATTTTATTTCAAAAATATTTCAAATTGGTGATCCTGCAAATCAATTTATCTAAAGAATAGTACTTTATAATCATATAAAGATTATATCAAGTCTTAATGTAAGCGCTTCCACCACGTTGGAAACAATACACAAAGCGATCAAAACCAATAGTAGATTCACCAAGCTGAAAAAAAACCTTTCTATTTTTTGATAATGAAACTATTTTTGCTTAAAAGTAAATTCCACTAAAACAAACAATTATTTTCAAATATGCTGAAAATTTTAATAGTTACTTGCGTTCAACTGGTACTCATGCAAAAAACCAAAAACCAAGAACCAAAAATACAAGTCTTGATAATTTTTATCAACCATAATAATAATATATTCAATTTCCATGATAGCAACTGACAAAAGCTAAAGAATAGATTTTTAATAATAAAATAAAGTAAAAATTCAGTATTTAAAAGCAAATTTAGTCGTAAAAAATAGTTGGATACAAAAACGTAGCATTTATTAAGTGTTTCCATAAGATTTAATCATTAATAAAATAAATAAAACCATAATTATATTAATTTAACACAATCTCTTGATGTTCTATTTATCAGTAACGTTTGATTGAAGAACTTGATCAATAAAAAAAAAAAAATTTGATTCTCTTTTATGGAAAAAAGTATGAAAATACCTTACTGAACATTCCCCGACGTATTTATTCTTAAGACTAAAGGTATAAATTAAGTAACATCACTTTTGAAAATGTTAAGAATGTGTCTAAAGATGTATTTCGATTTATGAAAAAAAATATGCACAATGAGAAAATTAACTATGTTTCTCTGAACTAAACCAAACATTAACTATCAAATATAAAGCAATTGTGTAACTTATTATTTCAATTATAATAA
The DNA here is from genome assembly GCA_030571615.1 of Jamesozyma hellenica. NCBI lineage: Eukaryota > Fungi > Ascomycota > Saccharomycetes > Saccharomycetales > Saccharomycetaceae > Jamesozyma > Jamesozyma hellenica. Next base: position 69,898 of record JAJLYD010000014.1, on the reverse strand, counting down.
GAAGTATCCCAAGGTCTAAGATTATTTAAATTGCTTAAATCTCTAGTCAGATGAATTAAATCTGTAAATGTATCACTGCAGGAATTTATATAAAATTGGAAAAATATACTTTTTCACTCATCCTTTCTAATCTCTATACAAAGCAAATTGCAATAAGTGAAAAATTTTATTGGTTGGTTTCTTCAAATGAAAAGTTTTTGATTGATATTTAAACGGAAAGTTTTATTGCTACTTAAAATGCGTTTTTAAACTTTTCTTTGATGAAGTCCGCAAAAAAAAAAAATATTGTTTTCTAGCAAGTGAATAAAAAAAAATAGAGTAACCGTAAGGTTATTTGGAATAATAACCAGTAGTAATACCTCTATATGTTTTAGTATGTAGTAAGCACAACTTAGGTTTTCAAATAGGATAAATATATATATATATATACCAGTAAAGATAAGATCGATCGATATATTATTCATTACTTTTGTTGAGATAGTGAGATATCTAACAAATAAGTGAATATATGATGAATGAATGATGTCAATATGGAACATTTAATAATACCGCGATGGTAACTACAGTAACTTCTAAGAGTTGCTTCTTTATTAAATGAGGGATTATTAAATATTGATAAACGACTCACTATGAAACAATCTAAGCCACTGCAGCGTTTCATATTGATCGTATAACAAGTAAAAGGAAATAATCAGAAACCTAACATACATATATATAAGTAAACTGATTATTTCAGAAACTCTTGTTAAATAACTTTTATGTAGTATTAGATAATACTGTTTGAATAAGGAAAAATAAGGAAAATATATATATATATATAAATTTCTATAATAAAATATAATAATGTTGTCTGTTAATACTTGTATTACTAGCTCAGTTTTACTACTTTGATTAGAATTCTTTGTGTAAATTTTTCACCGCAGTATAGGGAGGGATACTAGTAATATAAATGTGACAAAAAAAAAAAATAATCTTGATAAACAATAAGAGAAAGTGAAATTCGTATTAGTCAACCAGTTGATGCACTTTCTGTCAATTTGTTGTTTTTTAAAATTTTTCATTATGATAAATCTATCTCTGTGTCTAGAAAATGAAGATATCAATATATCTAGACAAAATATATTGAATTGAATTGAGGGTAAAAACTATGATTTGATATTATCGTTTAAAGTGGCGAGCGATCAATGGAATCTCTTTTCTATCTTACTTGTAGTCAGACATTAATATAATACATACCCAATTTATGAAGGTTATTTGAACTAGTTTAGTGTTACTAATTACAAGTCCATATCAAAATGGAACTTTGTAAAAATGTGTATATTGCAAAGTGATAAGCGCAAATTACAGATGGTATAGTTTCGTTATTGTCACTAAATAAAAAAAAAAATACCTATTACTGTATTCACTTGTTTTCATATACAATTAATTAATTATCTTTATGCATTTATTTTTTTTTTTTTTTCTTTCATTTAAAAGTTTGCATAAAAATGAAACTTTGCATAAACGTCAATCGACAATAATCCATTTTTTTTTTTTACAAGAAGCCACAAAATTTGGATTCCACTATTTAAAGTTAACTACTAAAAAAGAAACGAGAATGCAATATGATATTATATTTTCCCCCCACCCCCACCCCCACACAAAAAAAAAAAAAGAAAAAAGAAAATAAAGTTTTCCCTCCACATTTTTAATTTTTCCGAAAAGTAAAAGTAAAAACATCATTTCTTTTTAATTTTTTTTTATGAATTTGGATTATAATGTGATAAGAAATCTTCCCAATCAATTGAATAAGTTTTCCAAAATTCTTCCGCTATAATAGTATTCATTTCTAAAATATTGAAATCATTTTCATTTGATGAAGTTAAATTTTTATCAATAATATCATTATTGTTAATATTATTATTATTATTATTATTATTATTATTATCATTATCATTAACGTTAAAAAATTTTTTAATTTCGTTAATTTGTTCATTATTATTAAAATTTTTTTTAGTCTTTAATAAACCGAATTTTTCTGATAAGATTCTAAAATTAATAACTTTATCTAAAATAGTTGCGCAAATTTTTTGTAAACCTTTAATTTTAATAAAAGAATTTGAATTATCCATTAATTTAATTAATCTTGAATCAATTGGATCATTTAAAAATTTAAAAAATTTATTATATAATTTAAATGATTCAATTAATGGAATATATTTATCATTTGAAATTATTAAAGTATCTAATTTTAAATCAATATAATCCATATCATTAATTAAAAATAAATTATTTTCAAATAAAGTCATTTTATAATAAAGTAAAGTTGAAAAAATTGTTAAAGATCTTTCAAATAATGAATTGCATAAAGAAATTGATAAAGTTAAATAAGGTGTTAAAATTTTATCATTATTATTAATTAAATGAGGATAATTTAAAATATCTAAATTAAAAGAATTATTAATTATATTAACTGTAATTGAAAATGAAATTAAAATTGCATTAATAAAATTATTTTTAAAGATTAATGATCTTTTATAAATGACAGAAAATTTTAATGAATGTAATGTTAAAAGGATTTCTAATGATAAACATAATATATGTAATTCATTAATTGAAATAGTAGAAATTTTATTTAAATTTGTATAATTTTTAATTGGATTAAAATTAAATTCTATGAAATGATTTAATTTATTAATTAAATTATCAATATTTGGTTTTTTATTTTTATTTAATAAGTTATCAAATAATGGATAAATTAAAATTAAAAAATTAATTAATTTTTTAATTAAATTTGTTATTTTTATATCTTTATCATTAATTAATTGATTAAATAAAAAATTTTTTTCATTAAAATCATAATTTATTGAATTAATTAAAATTAATGGTTTTCCAATTGAAAATGAAATTTTAAAATAAATAAATAATGACCATAACCAAATAATTTTTAAATTAAATAAAAAATTTTTATCTTTATCTTTATTATTATTATTAAAAGTTAAATTTATTGATAAACCTAAATTAATATTAATTGACATTAAATTATCAGTTAAAGTAATTAATTTTAAATAATCTGTATCATTTTCATAAAAATTTATGTAAAAAAATTTTAATATTAAAAATTGTGAAAATTTAAAATTTGGTTTTTCCATTAAAATAAAATTTGACATTAATAAAAAAATTTTATTAAATGATGATAATAATTTTTTTTTAAAATGAGTTAATTGTAAAATAATTAAAAATATTGATAAATCATAAAACCAATTTAAAAAAATTTTATCATTAAAATTAATTTTTTTTATTAAATCAATTAAAATTTTTGATTTATTATTATTAATTTCATCTTTTTTAATAAAATTAAATTGAAAAGATAAAATAAAATCTTTATTTAATATTTGATTAAAAAAAAATAAATCATCATGTTGAAAAAAATAATTAATTAATTCAGTAATTTTATCGAATGATGGTAAATCATTTGATAAATCATTAAAAAAATTAGTTTCAAAATTAAAATTTTGTGAAAGAAAAAGATTATTATTATTGATACTTTCATTATTATTATTATTATTAATGTTATTAATAAATTTTTTTGAATTAATAAATTTATTCCATAAGATTGAAAATTTTTCAGAGAAACCTGAATTATTATTTTTAACAAAAGTCTTTAATGAAGTTGGACCATAAATAAAATTTTCATTTTCATTTTCATTATTATTATCAATATAAAAAAAATTTAAAAAAGGGTTAATCTTTGAATTATTATTATTATTATTATTATTATCTGGTAAATTTTTTAAAAAACTTCTAACTAATTTTCTTTCTGATCTAACGTAATTTTTAGAAAAATTTGAATTTGATGGACCTATATTAATTTTATTACTAAAAGATTTAATTCTAAAGATATCTTTATTGTTATTATTATCTGTATTATTTTTTTGATTTAAAAAATCATTTAAAATTTGATAATTACAAATTTTTAAATTTCTTGAAGAACAAGTTGAACAAATTGGTTTATTTCTATTACATTTTAATTTTCTTTTTCTACAAAATTCGCATGATCTTATAGGTTTATTTCTTTTTTTAATGATGCGAATATTTTCAGGCATATCAATTGAATTACCTTAAATATTATTTTTTGGTAAAAAAATAAAAAAAAAAAAATAATTTTGAAATTGTTATTATTATTTTTTTAAACTTTTTGTCATATTTTTTTTTTTTTTTCCTTTTTGAGAATAAAAAAAAAAAAAAAAAAAAAAACAATAAAAAAAAATGGGTTTATGTTATACTGCAGGGTAACAACGAGACTATTCTTTCTTTAATTTTGAAAATGACAGAACCAAATGAAAATCAGAGAAGGAAAATTAAAATAGACAGTCATTTTTTGTATATTTGAAGAATCGTTTGCTGAACGTGAAATAAAAATACGGTGTGTTTGTTGTTTTCACTTTGTTGGGTAAGTATTTACTCTGTAAATAAATATAGTGAGTGATGATTGTACTATCGTACTACTGTGAATGATTAATTCAAACGATATAAAGTTGCGTATTTTTTATTTGGAAGTGTATAAGCACGCAATATATAAATGCTTGTCACTACTGTCTATTTTTATACCGTATGTTTTTGTTATTTATTACACATATTCAAGTTGGGATTATTCTGGAAGAAGGCGGCAAATTTAGTTTTAATTGCACATATTCATTCATAGTTGATCAAACAAAGCGAGCGGTATATTTATTACATACGACGGATCTACCAAATGCAATGCACTCTGAAGAGCGTGTTTGTGTGTGTGTGTGTGTGTCTCTATCTGCTTTGCTTTGCTTTGCTTTGCTGGCTTCCTGCCTGGCTGGCTGGCTTTGCTGTTCATGACGAAGCCGTTGGTTACCCCGTTTGCATAAAACGCGCAAACAATCGACACGCCAAAGCCCAAGCACCACGCCTCGGCGCTTGCCCCCTAAATTGCAAGGGGGGGTAGAAGGCACGCCATACGCTCGGAATTAATAACCGGAAGAATTGTAGCAAGAACGCGCGGAGGAAAATGCGGGGCCCCAAAGCAAGGCAATAAAAAGCAATTGGCGTGGGGTCAAAGAAATTCCGTCTTTTTAAACGAGTTTGTTTTGTATGTTCGAGAATTTGGAAAGCAAAAGAGAGAGAAAAATAACCATGCAAGGTGCATAAAGTTTTGCTGCAACAAGGGGCACAAAAACAAACGGTTTTCAAATGGTTTGCTTGAAATTGTAAACGTGTCACCTGTCTGTTGACACGTTAACCTTTTGACAGGAATTATTAACGTATACCTATTGGTAACCAGAACTTAACTCCGTACATACTTGCAACTAACTAAATGGTTAGTTGATTTGGTCAGATCATCCCATTCGTTTTTTTCATCCCTTATGTTACAATTGTATATAAACTGCTCACATTTTCTTGAAAATAAAAAAAAAAAAATAGAAAATTGTTTGGTTTTTTATTTTAATAAAAAAAATTATCTATCAACTTAAGTAACAGTCAATTAATTATTTACTATTACTTTTTCAAAATAAATTAAATTAAAAGAATAAATCTTTTAAACAAACTTAAGTACTCAATAATTTTAAATTCAAATTAAATCAAATCAAATATGGTTCATTTAGGTCCAAAAAAACCACCAGCTAGAAAAGGTTCAATGGCTGATGTTCCACAATCTTTATTAAATGCAATTCATGATTTAGAAAATCAATTTTATGTTAAACCAGATTATTTACAAAAAATTGTTAAACATTTTATTACAGAATTAGATAAAGGTTTATCTAAAAAAGGTGGTAATATTCCAATGATTCCTGCTTGGGTTATGGAATATCCAACTGGTAAAGAAACTGGTAATTATTTAGCAATAGATTTAGGTGGTACTAATTTAAGAGTTGTTTTAGTTAAATTATCAGGTGATGCAACTTTTGATACTACTCAATCTAAATATAAATTACCTGATGCTTTAAGAACAACAAAGGATAGAACTGAATTATTTTCATTTATTGCTGAATCTATTAAAAATTTTATTGATGAAACTTTCCCAAATGGTGTTAAAAAAAATTTACCATTAGGTTTTACTTTCTCTTATCCAGCATCTCAAGATAAAATTAATCAAGGTATCTTACAAAGATGGACTAAAGGTTTTGATATTCCAAATGTGGAAGGTCATGATGTTATCCCACTTTTACAAACGGAATTAAAAAAGAGGAAAATTCCTGTTGATGTTGTTGCTTTAATTAATGATACTATTGGTACTTTAGTTGCATCTTTATATACGGATTCAAATACTAAGATGGGTGTTATCTTTGGTACAGGTGTTAATGGTGCTTATTATGATACCGTTAATGGAGTTGAAAAATTACAAGGAAAATTAAATGATGATATTCCAAATGATTCTTTAATGGCAATTAATTGTGAATATGGATCATTTGATAATGAACATATTGTTTTACCAAGAACTAAATATGATATTAAAATTGATAAAGAATCTCCAAGACCTGGTCAACAAACTTTTGAAAAAATGACATCAGGTTATTATTTAGGTGAATTATTAAGAGTTGCTTTATTAGATTTACATGATCAAGGTTTAATTTTAAAAGATCAAGATTTAACAAAATTAAATAAACCTTATATTATGGATACATCATATCCAGCAAGAATTGAAGAAGATCCATTTGAAAATTTAGAAGATACTGAAGATTTATTAAAGAAAGATTTAAATTTAAATACAACAGTATTTGAACGTAAATTAATTAGAAAATTATCTGAATTAATTGGTACAAGAGCTGCAAGAATTTCAGTTTGTGGTATTGCAGCAATTTGTCAAAAGAGAAATTATGAAACTGCACATATTGCTGCAGATGGTTCAGTTTATAAAATGTATCCAAATTTTAAAGAAAGAGCAGCTCAAGGTTTAAAAGATATTTATGGTTGGAAAGAAACTGATCCAAGTAAATATCCAATTATTATTGTTCCTGCTGAAGATGGTTCAGGTGCTGGTGCAGCTGTTATTGCAGCTTTAACTGAACAAAGATTAGCTGCAGGTAAATCTGTTGGTATTGCAGGTGCTTAAATGTTCATGTATATATATATTGATTGTATGTCCATGTATATATATATATATATATATATATATATATATGTATATGTTAATTTAGTATGATGTTATAATGATAAATAAAAAAAAAAAAAATAAAATTGGGTGTATCCATAATTTTAGGTTTTTTTGTTTTTTTTATTTAATAATTCTATATGTAATTAATTAAATGAAAAAAATTAAAAAAAAAAACAAATATATATATATATATTTACTTTAAACTATTGATTCTAAATTAATTGCATAATCCATTGTTTTTTCAATTAAATTTAATTCATTATTTTCATTAAAATTATTATTATTATTATCTTGTTTTTCATTATCAAATATAACATTTGAATTAATAATGTTCCAACCTCTTTTAATTGCAAAACTTTCAGCATCTTTTTCATTATTAAAAAATAATAATGTTTTAATACTTGTTAATGGTAAATTTTGATAAGCTATTTCTGTATTAAAAGCGATTTCATCTCTTATTGTTGAAATTAAAGTTTTATTAAAGATATCGAATTCAGGTATATTTAAATTTAATAATAAAAGATCGAATACTTTTTGATAAGAACCTTCCATTAACCATCTATCAATTTTAATTGGATAAGATAATAATTTATCATCTTCAAGATTTAAAATATGATTATTAAAAAATAATAATTCTGAATGAAATCTAGTTATATCACCTTGTGATAAAAGGATTAAAAGGTATAAACTAATTAATTTTGATTTATTTTCAGAATTTGATAATAAATTAGAATTAAAATAAAAAATTTTTAATTGAGTAAAATATTTTTCAAAAGAATTAAAATTTAATGTAAATATACTTGTTAAAGCACCTATTTCAAAAATTTTTTTAGTTATATTTAAATCGTTAATATAAGTAACATTTGTATTAGTTAAATCTGGTAAAAAGATGTTATTTTTAATTAATTCTAATTTAATTGATGGTAAAAGTTTTTCACAACTTTTATAATCTTTTGAATCGAATGCAATACCTAAGCTTTTAACTAAATCTGGTAAAGAAGGCATATGGATAGGAAAGTAATATGAAACTATTTAAATACTAACGAGATTATATATATTGACTTATAAAACTATAAATATATAATATAAAATTTATTTATTTATTACTTTTCCTTTTTTTTTTTTTTATGGTGGCAAAAAAAAATATTGTTTTCTTGTTTGTTTGTTTGTTTGTTTTTTTTTCGAGAAGAAACCAAAAGACCTAACTCAAACCCTAAAACATATAATATAATATAATATAATATAATATAATATAATGAATTGAACTATAATTTAATTATTTACTTCAATATCTTGTAGTCACTGTGTTTTCAAGTGTAGGGTAAGCAGACCACTGTGAAAAATTTCTTAGCAGCACTGAACGAAGTAAAGATATATATACCAAGCAATCTTATCTTTACTTCCATATTACTACTAACTTATATAATTTTGTAACCATTGCTTGTTTGTTACATGTAAAGAAAGGTATTGATTGTTGTTGTTATCATAAAGTACGTGACTTTATCGAATACGTGAGGGTAACCGTGTTTCATTTAATTTAATTTGCATTTTTATTTTTATTTGCCACGTGACTTACCCGGCATTTGCCACCGTGGCGTTTGTCGTGTGACACGGCGCGTGTCCGGGTCACGATGTTCCGTTTCCAGTTTCATTTCCAGTTTTCATTTTCGTTTCCAACAAAAACAATTCTTTTTAACGACAACAAACATTATTATTATTATTATTATTATTATTATTATTATTATTATGTGAAGGAAATATAAGAAAAAGTTTCTTTCATATTGCAACATTACCATACTGAACTATCTATCATTCATGGTCGTCTTAGCTGCTTCAATTACAACCATTACTGGTAAACCTTTATTATCAAGACAATTTAAAGATTTATCAAAAGATCGTGTCTTGGAATTATTATCAAATTTTCAAAATTTAGTTTCAAATATTTCTTCTGATCATACTTTTGTTGAAGATAATCATGTAAGATACGTTTATAAACCATTCGATGATTATTATATCATTTTAATTACAAATCGTCAATCAAATATTATTCAAGATTTATCAACTTTAAATTTATTTTCACAATCAATTAATTCTTATTTAAATAATTTCGATGAATTAGAATTATTTAATAATTCTTTTGAAATTTTAACTTGTTTCGATGAAATTATTTCTATAGGTTATAAAGAACAATTATCAATTAATCAAATTCAAACTTATCTTTCAATGGAATCTCATGAAGAAAAAATTCAAGAAATTATTGAACGTAATAAAGAAATTGAAGCAACTGAAGAAAGAAAACGTCGTGCAAAAGAAATTGCAAGAAAAGAACAACAAAGAAAAAATGGTATCATTTCTTCAAATGATTTTTCATTAAATAAATTTACAGCAAGTAATGATCCAAACGTTAATAACGCTTTTAATAGTTATTATAGTCATGCTTCTCCAGCTGCACAACAATCTTATCAAAAACAACAACAACAAAATAATTTTATTAATAATAAAATATCTTCAAATAATAATGATAATAATAAATTATCTTCACGTAATGCAATGAAATTATCAACAACTAATAAATTAAATAATAATTTTCAATCAAATAATAATAATTTTAATAATAATAATAATAATTTTCAATTAAATAATGAAATTCAACCAATTAATAATGGTATTTTAATTTCAAATAATGAAATTATTAATGCTCAATTTAATCGTGATGGATCAATTCAATCATCTGAATTAAAAGGTATCTTAGAATTACGTATTAATAATTCAAATTTATCAAATTCTTTAATTAAATTAAATAATGATTCAATTAACGTTAATGATCGTTCATTTCAATTTAAAACTCATCCAAATATTGATAAATTATCATTTTTAAATGAAAAATTTATTTCTTTAAAAGATAAATTAAAATCTTTCCCATCAAATGATAAATCATTAGGTGTATTAAGATGGAGAAAAATTGGTCAAATTAATGATCAATCATTAATTCCATTAGAAATTTCAACTTGGATTTCATCTTCATCATCATCATCATTTGATGTTACAATTGAATTTGAAATTAATTCAAATTTTAATAATAATTTAAATAAAATTGATGATTTATCATTTATTATACCAATATCAACAAATTCAATTATAATTAATGAAGAAAATAATGAATTTAATGCAAAAATTTTTGATATTAATGATGAATTTGGTACTATTATTAAATTAAATAAATCTTTACAAAAAAATCAATCAGGTAATATTAATTTTAGTATCGAAATTGATTCTGAAGATTCTTTATTCCCAATTAATACTTGTTTTAAAATTAAAGATTTTTCTATTTCTGGTATTAAAATTAATGAAATTATTAATATTTCAAATAATGAATCATTACCTTTTGATTTCATTTCAAATTTAAATACTGAAGAATATGTAATTGTTTAAAATAAATAAAAATAGAAATAAAATAAAATAGAAATAAAATAAATAACTAACAAACTAACTAACTATTTTTTTTTTTTAATATGCACCACCAGAATTAATAGCATCAATTTCATTCTCTTGAATAACTTTATATTGAAACTTTTTAGGTAAATCAAAAATTGATTCTAATTCACCATTTTTTAATAAATTTAATTTTTTTTTCTTCTCATAAGGAACAACAATAAAAGGTAATTGTTTACTTAAAAAATCATTTACAGATAAACAATCTTTTGATCCAGGCATTAATCCATTCATACTACATGGATGTGGTCCAATTTTATTTATTATAAATTCATTTGAATTTCCAAATTTAATCATTGGTTTATAAATTTGTGCTAAATTTTTAACAGTTACTTTCATCGAATGATTAGTTTCTTTACTTTTTATAAATAAAATATCAATTATTTTCTTCTTAATATTATTAATTAACGACACTTTGAATATATATTTGATTTACTGATAAAAAATGTGGTTTAAATATATAAAAAGGGTATATATATATATATGTATATGTGTCTTATATATAAGAATAATTTATCGTTTTCCGAATTCTCGGAGATTTAAAGAAAAAAACCAAACAAACTCCCCTACAAGCCCTAAGTTGTTTATTTGTTTTTTAAAACATTTGGACTTTCAGTGTTTTTGTGCCCTTATATTTTTACAATATTAACCCTAGTAGAATTTAAACCCTAATTGGTTTTGTAATATTTTTTTCTTTTTAAATTGAAAAAAAAATATAGAAAACTTAGCATTACATAACATTTTCAACACAGATTTAATAATAATAAAAAAAACATTAAATGAAATTTATTTGTTTATTTATTTATTTAGATGGGTAAAAATCTAATAATTGAAAAATCTAATGAAAAATCTAATGAAAATGAAAAATCTAATGAAAATTACTTAATTTGGTATAATAATCCACATTTAATTTCACAATATATTCAATTAATTTTAAATACAATAATATCATTAATAATGATTTTTTCACTAATTTATTTTATTATTATCTTACATAATGACGTTAAATTAAGAATTGAAAAAATAATTAAATTTGAAACTAATGAAATTCAAAATTGTTTAAAAAATTATAATCAAAATCAATGTAATTTAAATAAAAAAGTTCCACCAGCTTTAAAAAATTTATGTAATGATTGGTTTAATTGTATGAATAATAATGAACTTATTGATATTAATAATTATAATTATAATTCTGCAAAATTATGGGTACAAACTTTAGCTGATGTAATTAATTCTTTTATAGATGAAATTACTATTAGATCTTTATGTTTATCTTTAGTTACATTAATTTCAATTATTTTTATAATGAATATTACATTTTCAACTTATAGAAGTACTCATTGAGAAAGAAAAAAAAAAATTTTTATGTATATCTATTTTAATTATTATTATTATTATTATTATGATTTTTTTTTTTTTATAAAACTTGTTTATTTAACAAACGATTTTCTCCATTCTTTAAACTCATTTGAAACTACACTTTCTCCATTCACTATTTCATCGTAATCTTTATCATTTGATGGTGTCAACTTAGTCAATTTTAAGCATCTTTCTTTGGCAATTAATTTATAAGCAACAATTTCATAAGGATTTCCATTTTCATTTTCATTTAATAAATTCATTAACCATTCAATAATTTTACCGTACCATCCTATACAATCAATAAATTGATTATTTTTAATTTCATTTTTATTTAAAAGTTTCGGTATCTCATAAGTAAAAAATTCTTCTACATTAATTAAAGTATAATTTTTATCACGAAATCCATAAATTATCTTTGGTATACCAATAAGAAAACATTGTAACCAAGTCTTGAATAATTTTTTTTCAAAAAATTTAATATCATTATAATTATCAATTTTTTTTGTACATTTCAATTCCATATAATGATTTAAATTATTATTACCTTGATCATCTTTAAAATCATATATACCATCAACTTCTCCTCCAAGTATTATCTTATAATTACCAATACCTGTTGCCACTACACTAACAAATTCATCACCATTATTAACAATTTCATTTTCTCTATTTTCAATATCAAATCTAGAAACTAATTGAACAGGTTTTTTTAAAGTTGTTAAAGTTTCAAATTTATAACCTGTAAATGAATTTAAATCAATTCCACCACCAAGATCATTTTTATTATCATTATTAATAATTTCTTTAATAAAAATTTGATTATCAAATAAAACAACATAAAAATTAATATCATTAAAAGTTGATGATTCATAAGCAAACAATATTAATTTTCTCATTATACCTCTAAATGTAATAATATTAGCTTTAATCTTTTTCCTTTCCATTTTCATCTCTAAATCTTTAATACATTTTAATAATCCATTTAATGAACAAACATCATTATTAATTTGTGATCGTGATCTAAAATCTTGAAAATTTTTACGACCATTTGATAAATTAAATTTTTTATTTATTTCAAAATCTGGGAAATAATAATATTTTAAATTTTTATAATCATTAATTAATATTTTATGATTAAATGTTTTAGAATAAAATGAAATTTCTTTTGGTTTCGTTATTGTTTGAAAATTGTTTCTTTCATATGTTGGTAAGATGAAAATATTATCGTTCATTATTCAACAAATAAATTTATTACTCTTTCTTACTATTTTGTTTTTGTTTTAATGTTTTAACATTCATTGGTGTTGTAAAATATCGTTTACAATATTTATCTCTCAATATGAAGAACTATCGATATCTTTTAGCATCTCTCAATAAAATTAAAAATAATAAAAAGTTCCATGATAAGTAGTTTCCTTTATAAAATACTGGTTATAAAGAATTTACTAATAAATTAATTAAAGAACTAAAACTTTTTGGAAAGAAAATATCTTTATTACTATTATATGCGATTAATAGCCTCAACTTTAGAGATTTATGAAAAATTAGATTGGTTTGAAGCATGTCAAACGGAATATAATTCTTTTGAAAAGAAAAAAAGTAATTATTTGATGAAATATTTAAAGAGGAAATTAAAGAAGGTTATAAACCAATTACTTCTAGATGGGTATTGACTAAGAATAAATATGATCATTTGCTAAATATAAAGCAAGAATTGTTTGTCAAGGATTTAAACAAAAAACTAAATTCATTAATTTTGAATTCAGATAATATAAGATCAAGTGTATCAAGATAAGAATAAGTTTTAGCCATTGTTGCATTCATGAAGTATACAGCTGACGTATCTACCGCCTTCTTAAACTCAAAATTTGTTGGAAGATGATGGTTACATCATATTATAGTATAAACAGTTTTTATGTCAAGAACTGAAAAATAAAGAACATTATAATTATTAAATATATAAATATTATTTATTAGTGTGTATGTAGTTTAAAAGAATAGTGCAATTATAAGTTATTAACAATGGTATAATAAGTTTGATTCCACAAAATTTGGTGAAGACGAATACATTGTAATTAGTCCCCCTTTTGGTATAGGTAGGTGGAAAGAAAAATAAATTATGGAAACTAAAGAAGACAGTTTATGGACTAAAACAATCAAATTCTTATTGGAATAAGGAGATGAAAAGATTCTTGGAATCTCAAGGTTTCACAAGTAACCTATGTGATGAAAACCTATACATCAGAATTAAAAATAATAAAATTATTTTAACGGCAATTTATGTAGATGATTTATTAATTGCTGCATCTGATGATAAAGATTCTAAAGAACTAATCAAAAATATGAATAGAAAATGGAAAGTAAAAGGCTTAGGTCTTGCTAAACGATTCCTAGGAATGAATGAATATAAGTCAAAAGAAAGATTTCTCGATCACTTTAGACCAAAGTCTATTTATAAGTGGTATATTAGAAGAAACAAATATGATCAATTCCAATCCCATATCATATGCGATTAACAATCTACCTCACCCATAGGACAAAGATCCAACTCCAAGCTTAAATTCTATGAATTCGAAAAGTTACAGAAGTTTAGTAGGAAAACTACTCTGGTTAGCTCTAGGAACTAGACCAGATATCGCTTATACTGTAAGTAAACTAGGAGGTAAAGCATACTATTGGAAATTTAAGGATTTGTGTGAATCAATCATTGTTATATATTGCTAACTTATTATTGCACTGATTTTCTATTATATATAAAGTTTATAAAACAATAATTTATTAATTAAATATATATATTTTCTCCTTTTTATCCTTCTCATGTCAACGTAACGTCGTTTCTGTCGTTCATGATGAAAAACTTTTCATTCGTAAGACATGATAAGTTTATAACCTTTTGAGTCGGGCGGGTAATGAAGTAGTAGAATGGCAAATGTGGTTAAAGAGCGTTTTGGTATAATAAACGTTAACCTTACTTTAGTGTAATAACAGTTCTTCACTGTTCTATACATAAATACAGAATGTAATATATATAGTAATATACATATAACATATAAATACCCAGTTTTTATATGTCGTGGAAGTTAGTGAAAAATTTTCACTAACTGAGTTACCCTCACGTATTTAGTCAACATGTGATATAAAAATACGACAATATTAATTAAAACTTCATTTTACAAGAATATAAAATATAACTAAAGAACTTGATTAAAGTTAATCTTATACATATACTTATATAGATCATTTAATTAACCAATTTTTTCTATTAAATACTCTTCTGATATATTTTATAGCCTGTGCTCCAAATGCATCACAAAAAAATATTATCTTTGTAAATTAAAAATTTTGTTATTTGTTTTAATTTTATATACAAAATATAATTTTTTTTAAAAAAAAAAAAAAAAAAATAAAAAATAAAAGATTTATTTATTTTCTGTGAATAATACAATATCTAACTAAAATTTCACTTATTGAAAATAAAACACCACAAATTATAAGAATAATAAACCACCAAGTGACTCTTGCCATATTTCTTTCAGCAACAGAATCGACACAAATATCAAAAAATTCCAAAAAAACTTTACAACGATCATTAACAACTTGAACCCTTTTATCAATTTCAAGATATTCTCTCATTGCAATGTATAAAGGATGTAAACTTGGTTCAATTGACCAAAAAAAATCAGGTGTATCTAAAATATTTGATGATAAATTTATATCAACACGTAATTTAAAAAGTTTACCAGATTTTTTCAATAATTGTTCTCTTTTTAAACCTAAAGTACCAAAAAGTGCCAGCCTCTTTGGTAATTTAATTATTGAAGTTAAAATTGGTGATATTCTTGATTCAAATCTTGATAATTTTGATGATTGTGCAATTGCATAAGATAATGTTAATTTAATAATATGATCACCAGATTTTATAGTTAAGATATCATTAAAGATTCTTGGTCGTTCTGTATTTTTATCATATTCAAAATGAAATTCTTCAATTTCAATATCTTGTTCATCTAATGGTCTTATAATTAAATTTTTCATATCTGAAAATGTAATATCACCAAGAATATTTCTTTCTTCAGTTTCTGTAAAATTCCAAAATACAATAACACCATAATGAAAAATAAATATTTCTGCATGTTGATTTTCTACTTGATTTAAAAATAAATTGGACGATGATGATAAATTTAATTTATTTTCAATTATATTTGATTTATTGGTTTTTAATAATAATTTATCATTTTTACCTTTCAATGTGGTTTCACTCTTGTTATTTGTAATAGTCTTTATACTATTATTTCCAATATTATCATTTTCATTCCTATTAGTGTTAAGTTTATTATTATTATTTTCTATGACACTCTCTTCAGCAAAATATTGCGGTTCACTCGGATCAAATGCATCCGAATTATTATTAATTGGAGTCGGTAAATGATCAGGAATTTTTGTATTTGAATCATTAGTATCAATATTTTTCAAATTTGTTTCTAATTCATAATTATTATTTACATCTTCTAAAGTTTCAACACCAGAATAATATTCATAATGATGATCCCTTCTTTCACTCCTATCAATTAATTTATCTATTAAAGTTTCTCCTCCAACTGTTTTCTTTGAAATATTTGATCTAATTCTAAAACCATCTTTACCAGGAAGTAAAGGTAAAACGTATGGAACATAAAGACAATCATCATATAATCTTGGTGAAACTTTATGAGTTTCTTTTAAAAATTTTTGCATTAATTTTAAATTAAAACCATCTGCACAATTATAAGCTGTTAATCTTGATAAAAAATTTTTTTCTTTTATACTATCTTTAAACTTATCTGTTGCAAATTTTAATGCATTTGATAATCTTTTATTTTGATTGTTATGTTGTGAAAAAAAATTTTCTCTTAAATTGAATTCTTCTGGTATCAAGACTAATTTTTGTGAAATTTTTGAAGTTCTTGATGGTAGGGGATTAATCATTTTTCTATAATTTGATGAAACGTGTAATCTTTCAGGATTTCTTTGGAATTTGTCAATAGATGAAGAATTTGATCTTCTTTGTTCTCTACGACCTGATGGAACATCTGAACTATTTAAAAGAATATTATCTAAAGAAATATCGCTAAATTTCCCATAATTTTTTTTCTTTGAAAATCTTGATTTCGATTTATTATTATAAGTTCTTGATGAAACTGAATTTCTTGGTTCACCAGTTTTTGTTGCATGTCCAGCAAACGGTGCACTTATTCTATTCTTGGAAGAACGTGAATCCGTTACCAATATAGAAGGCGACCTTCTTGACATTGCTTTCCTATCACTATCCAATCCTGTAGAAATATCCGTTGTGTTTGATTGATTGTAACTCATACTTCTAATTTAATATTGATACAAAAGCAAAAAAAAAAGAAAGACGAACAAACAAACCTAACCTAACTTATCTTATCTTATACCAGTCGGAAAACTTCAGAATAAATTTAACTGCAAACAGTTCAATTGCCAAGCTCTCACGCTCGTTTCAATGACTTCTTCTTGTGTATTGTGATTTCATTGCAAAAGTCGTTTCGATCAGTGAATTTTTTACATAATAAAAAGTTTTCGGTCAAAAGTAAATTGAAATGGTTAAAATCAATGAAACATAAAAAAAAAACCTTCAATGCTTGGACAAAAAATGCTAGTTTTAAAGCTGTCAATGACTTGAATGGATGATTATTCACATTGGAACACTATTGTGCAAACTTTTTTGAGTTCGAAATGACCATTTTCAAGTGATTTTGGTGTGTTTGTTTTTTTTTTTTTTTACAAAAGATCATCATTTTTTTACTTGTATATATATATATAACATATAATACATATATATATGGATTATATGAGTTGCATTGATGCACCGAACACGAGAGGGACACTTCCGCTGGTGAACCCAACTCTATGCACATTTGGTTGAGATATTATTTCGGTGGTGCATCGATATCTTCATCGTCTTCATCGTCATCATCAACAATTTCTGCTTCTTCTTCTTCATCCTGTGCAAAACCGCCGTTCTCAATGGCTAACTCTGCACCTTGCAGTAAATCGACCAAGTTGTCCAATTCGTCATCATGGATTAAGTCAACAGGCTTTTCATTATGAGCATTTCTAATTCTTGGATCTGCACCCACTTCAACCAAATTTTCTGCAATAAACATCCCATGTTCTGGTTCTTCAGACGCATATCTAACTGCCAAATGCAAAGGAGTCTCTCCATCTGAATTGTTGACAGGATCAACTTCGATTCCTCCTTCCTGATCCAAAATCTTGTCCAGGACATCCCATGAACCATACTTGCAACACAGATGCAACGCTGTGTTGCCAAACGGATCCTTGGACTCGTTTATCAAGTCAGCAATCTTGGAAGCATCCTCCCCCAGATCCTTAAAGATCGTATCCAACAAATCCACGTTGTTTCTTCTGGAAGCATCAAACAGTTGTTCGCCCAAAGAGGCACCTTCACTGGCCATTTTAATTCACGGTTTTTGGTATACACTATAGAAAAACACACACAGACAACGTTACACACCACCAATTGCCACTATCTTGACAAGTAAATGGCCTCTTTTCAGTCTAAGTTTCTTGTTTGCTGCCCCTGTAAAATGTTTATTACATTGAAAAATTCACGGTTTTTCGTTCAAACTGAAAAATTATAGAAAACAAAACGAATATCCATTCATTCATTCACATTGCAATGCAATTTGAGAAAACACAAGCAATTAAAAAAGTGGGAAAATATCGATATTATGACTAATATTGCTCAACTTATATTGCAAGCTCAGTCTGCTGACAACACTCAAAGAGAGTCTGCTGAGGCTCAGCTGCTACAAGCATGTGATAATAACGCATCTGAAATGTTGCAATCGTTGGTCGAAGTAGGTATGAATACCAATGAACAATTGTCATCCAGACAATTTGCTTTGCTGTCCATCAGAAAGCTCATTACATTTTATTGGGGTCCCGCGTTTGAATCATATAGGAATACTTGCAACGTTGAATTACAAACAAAAGATTTAATGAGAGACTGTTTATTAAAATTATGTTTGGATGATTCTCAGGATTCAAAAATTAAGAATAGTGCGTCTTATTGTGTGGTTCAAATTGCTGCAGTTGATTTTCCTGATCAATGGCCAAAACTTTTAATTTCATTGTATGATTATATTTCAAACCATCATTCTTTAAATGCTATATCTTTATTAAACGAACTTTACGATGATATTATCTCTGGAGAAATGTTTTTCGAAGGTGGTATTGGTTATGAAACAATTAAAATTATCTTGGAATTATTATCAAGTAATGAATCAACTATTGAAGCTAAGATTGCCGCAACAAAATTATTTA
This sequence comes from Jamesozyma hellenica, assembly GCA_030571615.1. NCBI lineage: Eukaryota > Fungi > Ascomycota > Saccharomycetes > Saccharomycetales > Saccharomycetaceae > Jamesozyma > Jamesozyma hellenica. Next base: position 50,592 of record JAJLYD010000014.1, on the reverse strand, counting down.
ATTCCACTCTTTTACAAATGCAATCAATTGATTCACATTCAAATGACGAGAGAAAAAATTTTGTTAATGAATGTATACCAAAAACTATTGAAATCTTTGGTAAATTATTAAACACTAATAATAATTTTAATTTAATGAGTAAAATTTATGAAAATTTAATTTTAATTAAAAATGAATTTCCTAAAAAATTTTTACCAAATTTTGTTAAAGAATCGTTTAAATTATTAGTCTTGAAAGATTTAAATTATTTAGAGATTAAATTTAATGAATTTTTTAATAATAATAATAATAATGAAAATTTAATAGAATCATTAAATGAATCTGTTATTATAGTTATTGAATTTTTATCAAGTATTTCAGATATGAATTTTTCAAACGATGAATTATTATTAATAATTAATTCAATTGAATCACTATCAAGATTAGATGATGTAATTAAAGAACCATGGAATTTAGATTTTAATTTATTTGTTTCAAATGAAACGGGTTTAATGACTTCATTTTCAATTAGAGATCAAATAAATGAATATTTAACATGTTTATCAGATAATCATTTAAAATTTTTTTTTGAAACTATTTCAACAAAAATTATTAATTTAATTGATGATATTAATCAAGACGATAAAAAAGATTTATTAATTGAGTCTTTACTATTTTTATTACAATCTTTATTTTTAAATGATGATGAAATTAACGAAAATGATAAATCTTTAACATTTTTATTGAAAAAAATTTTTAATTATAATTCAAATGAAGTTTTTTTGAAAAGTAGAATTATTTTATTAGTACCAAAATTTTTAGAAAAATTTATGGACGTTATACCAAACGTCAAAGAATTAGTTTCATTCTATCTAGGTCATATAATTAATTTTGGTTTAAACATTAATAATGATATAATTAAAATTTCAACGTTAATTTCATTTAATTCTTTTGCATATTTTACCGAATTACTGTCAGTTATTGGTAAATTAAATTGTGAATCATATCAACGTGACTTATTAAAAATTATTAAATTTATTTTAAGTGACGCTGAAGATGATACATATGGATTTTTAATGGAAACTTTAAATCAAATTACTTCATGTAACAACAACGATGATGGAAAAATAAATGATATTTTTGAAATTGAATTTCATTTGCTTTTAACAATTTCAGGTAAAGATCCATCAAATATTCAGATTGTTACAGAATCACAAGAATGTTTAGAAAAAATTTTAGATGGTATTAATACAAACAATTATTTAATATATACACAAATGTGTATGCAAACATTTATAAATATCATTGAGCAAAATAAACAAACAAATTATAAATATTCGCCATTATTATCGTTGATTTTAGAGTTTATTACAATTTTTATGAAAAAAAAGCCAACAGATGGTAATTTACCTGATTTTTTCAGTGAAAAACTTTTCAATCCATTAAAAGACATCTTGATGAAATCAATTGAGGATGAAACTATCCAATTAACGACAGATGCATTTTGTTATTTGATTTTTAATATTAATAAAGATTTAATGATACCGTATTTAATGGATATTATTAATATACTTGATAGATTATTATCAATTGATATTTCAGATACTGCTTCAATGAATGTTGGTACTTTAATTGTCACAATTTTTAATAAATTTTCAAATGAAATTCAAAATATGATACCGTTAATTTTAAAAGCAGCCATTGATAAATTAATTCAATGTAAAAATATCTTAACGCAACAAAATTTAATTTCACTTTTATCTTTTTTAATTTGTTCAAATTTGAATGAAACAATTAATTTTTTATTCGAATCTTATGATGAAAATTTAATTAAATTAATTTTTGAAAAATGGTTTGAATCATTTGAAATAGTTAGAGGTGAGAAAAAAATAAAAGAAAATATTATTGCATTAAGTAAAATTTATTGTTTATCTGATTTTAGAATTGAAAAAATAATGGTTAATGGTGATTTAATTCCATATGACGGGGATTTGATTATAACGAGATCGATGGCTAAAAAAATGCCCGATAGATATACACAAATTTCAATTTACAACAAAATAATTAAATTGTTCATTTCCGAATTAAGTTTCCAAAATAAACAGCCAGATATTTCAAATGACATTGTAAATTATAACCACGATCATGATGGCGATGGTGGTTTTGATGATGAAGAAGGTTGGGAAGATGTAGATGATGTGCTAGAATACGACAAGTTGAAAGAATATATCGGTGATGACGAGGCTCAAGAATATGGTTTAAATGATGCACAAGAAATTACAGGATTGGGTGATATCAAGCAAAGTGTCACAGAATTGCTTATTGAATTTTTCAAAGAAGTGGCAGCCAGGAACCTCAATAATTTTCAAGCCATTTATAATACATTAGAAGATCATGAAAGAACAGCATTGTCTGAACAATTATTGTAGAATAAAAGCAGATATTTAAATGTATATTAATCGAGTCGAATATATTTCAATTCATCTTTTTTTTTTTTTTTTTTTTTCAATCAATAAAATCTACTGAAAATTTAAAGATGACACATTTAATTATTTTAAAGCATTAGAAAAATAAACATGAAGAGAAAAAAAACAAGTCAAGAAAATAAAAAAACAGAAGTCAACAAATTAAAAAAAAAAAAAAAAAAAATTAATTTGCGACACTTTAAATAAAAAGTTAAATAAAATATATAAATAAGTTTAATTAAGTATGTACGAATTTGAAAATTTATTACCTGCCAACGGTGCTTGGAAAAAAGACGTTATCAATTGGTTATCTGAGGATGTTCCGTCATTTGATGTCGGTGGATTTGTCGTTGGGTCAGATAAGAAGACTGCTACTTTGTTTTGTAAACAAGCTGGTGTTTTGTGTGGTGTTCCATTTGCTGAAGAAATATTGAGACAGTGCAATTGTACTATAGAATGGCAGTTTAAAGAAGGTGAAGATTTGTCATCTTGTGTTTCCCAACAGAATGGGAAATTAGCAGTTGCAAAAGTTGAAGGTAAAGCCAAGGATATTTTGTTGGCAGAACGTACCTGTTTAAATATCTTGAGTAGATCTTCTGGTATTGCTACCATGTCGAGAAAAATTATTACTTTGGCCAAAGAATCAGGATATACAGGTATCATTGCAGGTACCAGAAAGACTACTCCAGGATTACGTAGGCTAGAAAAGTATTCAATGCTGGTTGGAGGCTGTGATACTCACAGATACGATTTATCCTCGATGGTTATGTTGAAGGATAACCATATTTGGTCTAAAGGTTCCATTACACAAGCAGTTAAGGATGCTCGCAAAGCTTGTGGGTTTGCCATGAAGATCGAGGTAGAATGTCAAAGTGAAGAAGAAGCCATTGAGGCCATCGAAGCAGGTGCGGATGTTATTATGCTAGATAACTTTACTAGTGAATCGTTAAAAACCTGTGCTCAAAGCTTAAAGAATAAATTGTTGGGTAAGAAATATTTCCAATTGGAATGCAGTGGCGGGTTAACATTACAAAACATCAGCAGTTATCTATGCAATGACATTGATATTTACAGTACTAGTGCCATTCATCAAGGTGTTCCAGTCATTGATTTTTCTTTAAAGATAGATCATTGAGCTGGCAGCATTTAACACAGGATGTTCGCTACCATTGCCAAATTTGAAAAAAACAAACAAACGGTAACTATAACAATATATAAATATATATTTGATTTGCTATCTAGTATTTTCCATTTTAATGATTTTTTTATCAAGTCTTTAAAACTAAAATTTTTATTATCTTCCGGATTGATATAAATAAATTTTTCAATGTAAATAAACAAAAGAAACATCATTAAAAAAAAAAAAAAACTAAATAAAACCAGTTCTAAAACATATTAGACAATTTATCAAGAGAGATACTATTCAAACGGTATGAGCACTCCGAAAAGATTGAATTTGGAGGAGAATGAGTCCATTATAATAACGCCATTTAAAGAAAGAGCTTTGCAAGATCAGCGAATACGAGAGAATTTAATCTTGAGTTTGACTCCCGGTTTAAGTAGAAGATCAGAAGTGCAGGCAAGTTTAGAACCGTTACAGAATGACGTGCATGAAATTAGGACGTATTTGAACGATTTGAGTTCTGCTTTAGCGTCGCAAGGTAGAAACTTAACGAGTCAATTGAATAACGTTGATGAACTTTCATCTCAAATAGTTGATGAAAATATTGAGAAACAGGATAAAATAGTTGAAGAGAATGTCGATGTAGCAGATGGTAATATCGATATACAGGATAAAATTGTTGATTTGGATTCTGAAATAAAACCATCTTTGTCAACAGTAAACACTTTTAACGAAACTAATAAAAATGAATTAGAAAATGTGATAAGGAAACTAAATGAAATTAATTCATCGAATGATTTGAACGAGAAAAGACAAAATATTTTTCAAGACGATTCTCCAAAGACATTATCACAATTGATTCTTTCACAGATACCAAGAGAACGTAGAGGTCTTAAGATACGAAAATTGGAACCCATTCCAAAACGAAACAATGAAGGTGAACAGATGAAAAAGAATCAATTGGAACCCATTCAAAACGGAAATAATGAGGATAAGCAAATAAAAGAAAGTTCATTGGATAATCCTTTTATAACGAATAAAGTAGAAAATGCAGTTTTATCTGAGAATGCTGGTTCACCGTCCCCTGTGGATTTACCAGAGTTAGATGATAATATGGAAAAAAATAATAACTTTGTTGAAATGGATGATTATGATATTAACATGGGGAATCTATCATTAGAAAATAATAATGAAAAATTTGTTAATTTTGATAATGAAAATATTAAACCGTTAAGTCTTAATCAAATACATAATGTTTTTGGTAATTTTATAGCTAATGAAGGCATCTCGATGAAACGAAAATCATGGGAAACGTTACAAGATGTTTCAAGTTTATTGATGAAAGAAATGGGTACTACTTTTCAAAATGATAAAAAAATTTTAATTCCAACAAAAGAGAATATAATAAAATATTTGAAAAATTTCAACGTAATTAAAGATTCCAGTGATAATAATTTATTTAATTTATCTTGCAAATACCTTACATTAGAAGAATTAAATGAAGTTGAAATTGAATGGTTTAAATAAGAATAAACGATATAACTAATTTTTTAAAAATGAATTATTTACAAGAGCCAAAACCAAAAATAATGATAGAGAATTTTTATTTAAAATAATTATCATGTTTCATCGTCATGACTAAATTTTCCATATATTGATAAATGCTTAACGAAATACCACCTGATAAACCAACTTTAAATAATCTTGGGATGCTACCTTTCCAAAAAGCTAAATAACCTTCTTCAATAAATATTCTATAACAACAATTTAATGAGTTTTTATAATACTGCCAAGCGTATTTACTTTGCATCCTTGTCTTAATGACATCAATTGGTTGGGTTACCGCAACCACGGCTAAAGAAGATGAGAACCCCAATATAAATGAAGTGTTTTGATCGATTGAGTCATTTGGGTCAATTAAAATTTGTTTTAACATGTGATAAGTTGAAAATCTTACCATCGAATTACCAACTTGTCTAATTATAGTCGGCATACTACCTTGGAAAAACCCAGGTAAACTTCTTGTCTTGTAAATTTCATTAATTGTTTGAAATAAATTTTTTGATGGATTTTCTTCAAAATTTAAAAATTCTTGATATCTTGGTGAAATTATATCATTTTTTTTATGGAAAGTTTTCTTTAAATTTAAATTTGAATTTTTTTTAAAATTCAAGCTACTATTATTCAACTTTTCAGAGATAATAATTGAATTTTCAATCATTCTTGTCTTTATATTTTCAAAAGGAATAATCCATATACTTTCAACAGTCCCTGTAATAATACCAGCCAATGCGATCTTTGAACCAGATAAAGGCATATCATCGGATTCTTTCATCAATTGGCAAACTTGTTCAAATGTCCCAAACCTCGCACAGGTCTTTAAAACTGCACTTATATTTAATATTGAAGCACCGGTAAAATATGATCTAGCGGGTTGTAACATATTGAATTCTTTGACATTTGGTACAGATCGATGTAGTTGGAAGCCTGTCTTTAAAAATTCAAACGGTTGCAAAATAGTAGTTTGAAACATGGCCGCAAAACTACCAGCTATCATTTGAGTCTTTATATCAACCTTTGGTACATTGTCATCGTTATTATTCTGAATGAAACGCATATATATATATATATATTATTTGTTAGTAAAGCAAAGCAAGTCAAAACAAACCAAACCAAACCAACACAGTATAGCACTGTCACATACCCCCATCATTAAACAATCATTCGACTATATTTTCACCTTGGCTTGCAATCGAAACTACCAATAATTCACATCCAACAATATTTTAATTGTATTATTATTTTTCAACTTTTAAAGCGTCGCACCAAGCCCTAATTGCAGCACCGCATGCCCTAACATAAACCTAAAACTTTCCAAAATATTTTTGTTGTCCCGCGTTTATGCCCTAACCGCAAACCCCGGGTTCGGTATTTTTTTTGACACATTTTTTTTTTTTTGTCTTATCAAACAAACAAAGCACTGCAAAATTAATTTATTAAACAAAAATTTTCTCTTATAAATACTAAAAATAATTAAATAAAGAAAACTCTTTAATTCTTTTTCCTTCTCTGTCTTTTTTTAATTTTGACTTGTCCCATGTTTATAAATCTTTTAAATAAACTTGTCATTTCTCAAGTTAAACCAAAACCAACTAAACTTTTTCAAACGATAAAGAAAAATATGTCAACGCAAGAAAAATTCGATAAATTATTTCCAAAAGTTGATGAATTGAAATCTGAATTTATTAACATCTTAGCTCAAGCGATTGAAATTCCTGCTGTTTCATCGGATGAATCCTTAAGACCACAAGTTGTTAAGAAAGCTCATTTTTTAGCTGATCAATTGAAAAAATTGGGTTTTCAAGATATTCAATTGAAGGAATTGGGTACTCAACCACCACCAGTTAACGATGCTAATTTACAATTACCACCAGTTGTCTTATCACGTTACGGTAACGATCCAAATAAAAAAACTGTCTTAGTTTATGGACATTATGATGTTCAACCTGCATCCTTAGAAGATGGTTGGGATTCTGAACCATTTAAATTAGTTATCGATGAAGAAAAACAATTATTGAAAGGTAGAGGTTCTACCGATGATACTGGTCCATTAACAGGTTGGTTACATGTTGTTAAGACACATCAAGAAGCTGGTATTGAATTTCCTGTTAATTTAATTACTTGTTTTGAAGGTATGGAAGAATCAGGTTCTTTAGGTTTAGAAAAATTAATTGCTGATGAAGCTAAAAATTATTTTAAGGATGTTGATGCCGTTTGTATATCTGATAATTATTGGTTAGGTACTAAGAAACCTGTCTTAACTTATGGTTTAAGAGGTTGTAATTATTATCAAGTTACCATTAATGGACCAAAAGCTGATTTACATTCTGGTGTCTTTGGTGGTATCATTGCTGAACCAATGGTTGATTTAGTTCAAATCTTAAGTAGTTTAGTTGATTCGAAGGGTAAAATTTTAATTGAAGGTATTGATGAAATGGTTGCACCTGTTACAGAGAAAGAAAATGAAATTTATGAAAAAATTGATTTTAGTTTAGAAGAATTAAATGCTGCAAGTGGTTCAAATACTGCATTACATAAGAAAAAAGAAGATATCTTAATGCATAGATGGAGATTCCCATCTTTATCAATTCATGGTATTGAAGGTGCATTTTCACAACAAGGTGCAAAGACTGTTATTCCAGCAAAAGTTAACGGTAAATTTTCCATTAGAACAGTTCCAGATATTGATTCAGAAAAATTAACAAATATAGTTATTAATCATTGTAACGAACAATTTAAAAAATTAGGTTCACCAAACACCATTCATGCCGAATTAATTCATGATGGTAATTATTGGGTCTCTGATCCATTTAATGCTCAATTTAGTGCAGCATCAAAAGCTACTCAAGTTGTTTATGGTGTTGAACCTGATTTAACAAGAGAAGGTGGTTCAATTCCAATTACTTTAACATTTGAACAAGAATTAAATACAAGTGTCTTACTTTTACCAATGGGTAGAGGTGATGATGGTGCCCATTCAATTAATGAAAAATTAGATATTAGTAATTTTATTAATGGTATTAAATTAATGAGTGCTTATTTACATTATTATGCAGAAAGTTCAGAAAAATAGGTACGATATTTATATTTCATATTTTAATTTTATAATTATTTAAGAAAAATTTATTTAAACAAGTCAAAAACAAACATCAAATGAAAAAAAAAAAAAAGATTAAAAAGATAAAAAATAAAAAGATGATGAAACAAAGCAAAGTGCAAGAACAACTTTGTAAAATTGATAAATAATAAAAGATTTGAATAAATGTCACGACAGTTAAAAGATAAAATTTTAATTGTATTTAATTCAAATTATGAAAACAAAGCAAAGAATGAAATCTTGAATGAAATTTTTCAAATTGAAAATGGAAATCTACAAAATATAATTAAAAATTTAAATTGGGAAACAAAGTATTACAAGACAAAATTTGATTTATATATTGATGAATACGATACGTTAGAAGATTGGATAAATGAATTCAATGATGGATCGTGTGAAGAACTTCGAAACGTCTTGGTAGGTTTAATTATTATAGATGATGAATTTTTAACGAATTTTAAAACAATTGAAAATAAATTTAATGGTAATTTGCTTGATGATGATTCTTTCATAATAGGAATCATCAAAGATAAAGATCTTGATCAATTTAAAATTGATCAATTGAATAGTAATTTCGTTGTTGATGGTTTAAATTTAGAAATTATTCAAATTTTAAAACAGAAACAAGATAATGATTTTGTAGAAAAAATTGGATTTGAAAGAGTGAAAGAAGTAATTGACACGTATCCATGGAAGACTAGTAATAAAAAGAATATTGAGGAATTAAATGAACGACAAGATATCGAATTTATTATCAGTCAATTACAAAATGCAAAACTACATTATCAAACACTTGATGATGATGAAGCAAAAGATTTTGCAACGGAATTTGCAAATGATTTGACAAAGAGAATATATTAAATGGTAAGTTTCAAATAAATAAATATATATATGTTAAATAAAAAACTGCATACAAAGATATATATATATTAAATTGAACTTAGTCGTCTTTTGAAAAATGTAAATGCTATTGGTAAAAATGTTACCAGGACAATCTTATTAATGATATCCAAAGTTGGTGTAGAATGAAAGTTTGGATTTTGCACGTTTAATAACAGTAAATAAAATTCACTTAGGTATAAGGTTGGCAATACGATAAAAGTATTTAATTTCCACAAGATTGTCTTTTTTCTTGTAATGACAACGTTTGAACTACGTTTAAAGATTTGGCAAACGTGAGAATAAAATTGATTTAACGATAAAGACACTATAAATACAGAATAACTGATGTTTTTCAATACTAAAGCATGTTCATAATCATCGTAAAAATGTAAAACCAACACAAAATAAAGAAAATTCAAATCTTTGACAAATGTTGAATTCTTGATACCTCTGACAACCCCACGAAACTTCAAAAGCCATACAATCTCCCCAACTGAACTATAAAGCAACAAATACATGAGAAATTCATGAATGCCACCGGGAAGAAACTGGGAGCTCACGAGTGGAAACAAAACGATCCATCTTGCAAGCAACGCAATAAACAGAAAACTGGTTGTGATTTGGTAGTACTGGTACAGCTTGTGAACAAACTTCACAGATCCCATTTTTAAACAAAACTTGTGAACGCTGGCTAATAATATATATATATATATGAAAATACCACTATTTGATTGGGTTTTCTTGTGTTTACTGTTTGTATTAACACACAACAATTTTTATTTTAGTTTATTTTGATTTTTTTTTTTTTTTCATATGAAACGAAAAGGCGAATATTAAATTTATCAAGTTAATTAATTTTAATTATATAAAATTTTTCTTTTTATACTTGAAGAGTTCGTGGCGTTTTCAAAAAGGGAAGAAGTTTAAAGATGTTTAGAGTTGCTGTTTTGAAATGGGCAGGTTTGGTTTTTTGTTTAATTTGTGTTGTTTCTGCGTTCACCACTCAAGAAGTTGAAATCTTTCAATTGCAAAAAGAATTGGAAAACAAATATGGCAATGATATGAATTTTTATAAACTTTTGAAGTTGTCTAATGATAAGGAGTTGAATAGCAAGAAGATCGTTAAGAATTTAAGAAATTTGTCCAAGAAATATCACCCAGATAAGAATGTCAAATATAAAAAATTGTACGAAAGGTTAAATTTAGCTACACAAATTTTATCGAATGACGATTTAAAGAAAACTTATGATTATTATTTAAAGAATGGGTTCCCAAATTATGATTTTAATAAAGGTGGATTTTTCTTTAACAAAGTGAAACCACAAACTTGGTTTATTCTTTCTTTCATTTTTCTAAGTGCAAGTTTAATTCATTATACACTTTTAAAGATTCAACACAATTCAAATAAAAGACGTATCGAATTTTTTATTCAACAATGTAAAGAACAAGACAACTCAAAAGGTCTTGGAGAAAGAAGAATGACTTTCAAACAAAGTGAAGATGATGAAGGTAAAGAATTATTGATTAAGTTTGGGGATGTCTATATTATTGAATCAGATGGCAAAGAGTCTTTAATTTCATCAAATACCCTGATTGAACCAAAGTTTTCTGATACCATTCTTTTCAAATTTCCAAAATTTGTTTGGAATTTTTGCTTTTGCAATAATAAAAACAAAAAAGATTAATTTAAATATTATTGTAATGATTATAATTAAATAAATTTTATT
>JAJLYD010000014.1:0-29747 GCA_030571615.1 Jamesozyma hellenica | reverse complement strand
CAATTGAATTTGAATTCTGTAATTGTTGTGATAATAAAGAAGTTCTTTCTTTTCTTTCATTATTTGGTAATGTTCGTATTGGTGAACTACCCATTTGTTGATAAAATGAATCTATATTTGGTCTTGCTGGTGATGGAATTTGTCTTGTTGATAAGTTACGATTATTCCAACTATTTGAAATTGAAACTGTTGTATTACCACTATCGGGACGAATTGGTTGTTGTTGTTTGGAATTTTGTGATTGATTATGTTGTTGTAATTGCTGTAATGATTGTGCCATAAAAGATGATGAATGTGATGGATTTCGTGATAATTTTCTTCTTGGTATTGACATACCAGAAGATATACCTGTTGAAGTTGAAAATAAACCTTGTTGTAATGGTGAATTTGAAGTAAGTTGTTGATAATTTGGAGTCATACCTCTTGGTGATGAAGCTGTACTACTACTATTATTATTTGAAATTATTTGATTATTTGTATTATTATTCGATGGTTTCGGTAAAATCGGTATGACAGATCTTGATGATGATGATCTACTTGATGTATTTGAAGAATTACTATTTCTTCTTGATTGTTTAATATTTTTTAATGAAATTGAAGAAGTTGAAAATAAATTATCATTATGATTTAATAAATTATTTGAAGTTAAACTATTATTATTATTATTAAAATCATTTAAAGAATCTTTTCTACTTAATAATCTTGATGATGCAGCTGTATTAGTATTAATTGCAGTTGTTGCAGTTACATTTGAAATTGATGGTGGTACAAAATTTCTACTAATATTTAAATTACTTGATGACATTAAATCATAATTATTATTAATCAAATTTGAATTTGAATATTTAATATCATTAGTTTGTTGTTGTTGTTGTTGTTGTTTTTTAGTTCTCTTTTTTGTATTTCTTTTTTTAATAACATCAGTCTTTAATGATAATGGTCTCATTGTGCCATGTAATTTTTGAAATAAACCACAAGCGTTACATAAAGTATTACCATTTGAATCTCTTCTCCATAAAGGAGTTTTAAAAGTTTTACAATTAAAACATTGAATTTGTGGTTTTCTATTATTATTACAATTTAAACTATTTGGATTACCACTGCTTGTAGATAATTCAGAGATTGAAGATGTTCTTTTATTAATATTTGTTAAACTTGATGATGATAATTGTCTTGATAATTGATTTTTTCTTATTGAATTCATTGTATTTGATGAACTTAATGGTATTGAAATATCATTTTCGTTATTAATTAAATTATTATTGATTTGTGAAAATGATGTATTTCTTGATGATTGTTTGAAAAATGATGAATTATTATTATTATTATTATTATTGATGTTATTATTAGTGTTGTTATTTTTTATTATAGGATTATTGTTTGTATCGTTATAATTGTTATTGAATATTGATGACGATAAATTATTATGACTATTAGAATTAGGTAAATTATAAATGTTAAATGAATTATTAATGTTATTTTTATTTAAATTTCCATTTGAGAAAGAAAGCAAATGTTTTGGAATTGAAGAAGGATTTGTTAAATTTGATAATTGAATATTAGTATTATTAATATTATTGTTATTATTATAATTCAAACTTGATAAAAATTGTAAACTTTCTGAATTAAAACTATTTGGTGCACTAATTGTTGCAGAATCACTTGAATTACTTGGAGTTATTTGTAAATGATCAATATTAAAATCCCATAAATTTGCAATTTCACCATTTTGTTGATTTGAAATATCAATTGGTTTTGTTACTTCTGAAATTTCATTAAATATACTTTCATATTTCATTATTGGTGAATTTAAATTATTATAATTCATAAAATTATTACTGTTGTTGTTGTTGTTACTATTTTTTATATTATTTTCTTTTAAGTTTTGTAACGTTGAGTTCGAATTTGATCTTGATCTTGATTCATTAATAAGATACATATCATCATCATTGTCATTATCTCCAGTAGCTGAGGGTGTGAAAAAACTTCCAAAATTGATATCATCTGGTAGGACTTCTAACATCGAATCAAACGTATTAGTATTAATCATATTTGGGGTTTCTTTATTGATCGTATTTGAAGTATCATTATTAGTCGTATTTAAGGTGCCATTGGTATTATTGTTATTATTAAAGATGTTAAAGAGTGATATTGTCTTTTTTCCATTATTATTATTATTTTCAGAGCTATCAAAATTTCTATCGAGGTCAGGCATTTAAAAAAAGTGCAAATATAAATTTATTATGTTTCTTATTATTTTTAATGAATTATTGTTGAAATGGAAAACGCTGTTTTCCAGCAAATTAAAAAATTTTCGAGAATGTTAATGAAATTTTAAATTATAAAATTTAAAACAATCAAATGCCTCTATTACTGTACAAACACTATATTTTCTAGTTTTTTTTTTGTTAATTTTAATATAACAATAAAAATAATATAATAAATTTGCATTTCAATTAAACAAAATAAAAAAAATCAAAAGAAAAAAAAAAAAAAAAAAAAAAATCATTTGACTCAATGTTTACCCTGCTTTAGGGTTTAAAAAATGTTTACAAACCCTAACACGTTTTATAAAAAGTTTAAAAATTTGACACAAAAACATTTTACACCCTTTATAGCAAAACAAGCCCTAATTTTATTTAAAATGAAAAAAAAAAAAAATTTAATAAAATAAATAAATAAATATAAATTAGTCAATTAATTATTATTGATGTGAAAAATTTATATACAGTTAGATTTTTAGCTAATGTCTTCATCTTTTTCTTATGAATCAACACTCGATGAATCACAAGAATTTGAAAATTCAAGATTAAAGAATAAATACAATACATCGCAAAATGATTATGAAAGTTCTTTACTTTTAGATGAAAGTTTGACATCTGGTAGCAATTTATTAAAACATCGTGGTTCTGTAGCTGGTTCTGATGATGGTAATGATGTTTCTAATAACTCTATTTCTTTGTCAACTGATAAAGATATCGATAAAGATGAAAGCTCAAACAGTGATATGTCTGACTCACAGGATGAAAACTTAAACAGTGATATATCTGACTCACAAGATGAAGCAAATGAAAAGATTTCAATAATGAAATTTGAATCGAATTTTAGCTCTGATTCTGATTTAAATAATATTGAATCAGATAATGATTTTTTTTTACCAACGATGAAAGATGAAAATTTTTCAGAAAATTCAACTAAAAAAAGAATGAATGATGATGATGATTTATTTAAAAATTTTAAGAAAGAAAAAATTGAAATTAAAAATTTTGATTTAGGTAAATCATTTGATTTAAAAATATCAAAAAAATATAATAAAATAAATGAAATTAATCATTTAATTAATAAATCACCAATTAAAGATAATAATAATAATAATAAAGAAATTAAATTTAATGAATTAGAAAAAAATTTATTAAATAATTTAATTGTTAATGAAGATGAAAAGATTAAATTGAAAAATTCTGGTATTATTAATTTAATTATTAATGAAAAAATTTCAAAAAAATTTAAAGATTGGCATTTTATAACGTTAAATTATAATAATGATAAAGATTGGAATCATATTGAAACGATAGATGAATTAATGATTTCAATTGGTGTTGAATCAAATAAATTAAATTCATCATTTTTACTCTTTGATAATGATATTGAAAAATTTGATACGTTTTGTAAAATGTTACCAATTGATGAAATTTTAAATAAATTTGAAATAATTTTACGAAAAAAAAATTTTTTTTTAGAAAAAATTAAATTGATTAAAATTTTTATTTGTTTTATACTTGATATTAAAATTTTTAATTCAATTGAATTTAATTCAATAATTTGTTTAAAATTATTTAATTTAATTATTTTAAATAAATTTTGTGAAAATGAAATTGAATTTATTAAGATTTATTTTAAATTAACTAAAAATTTAAAAAATTTTAAATTTTTTTTATTATTTAGATTAATTAAATTATTACCATTATTAAAAGATTTAATAATTGAATTTTTATTTGATAATGATAATTCGAAAATAATTAATGAATTTAATTTATTATATGATACTAAAAATTATGAAAGTTTATTATATTTTTTATTATTTATTTATGGATCTGAGAGAGTACCATTTGGTGACAATAATGAAATGACGAAATATTTTAGAGATTGTATATATGATATTAAAATGGAAAATAATAATGATGTTGAATTATCGATGATTAAAGGAATATTAAATATTTTTATTAAAATTTGAAAATTAATATTCAAATTTTAATAAATCATTCAAAGTATTAATTGTTATTATATTATTAAATTCCTCATCATCTGAAACATCATCGATACTATCAATGGTATTACCATTTTCATCTATTTCTACTAAATGGAAACATTTTTTAAAACCTAATAAACTTGCACATTCAATATTTTTAAAACTATCATCTATAAAGATTGCATTATTCCAATTATTTAATCCAGTTTCAATTTTACATTTTTCAAAATATCTTGGATCTGGTTTACAAATTATTTCTTCATTAGTTATATTATAATTTGAATAAGTGATACCATCGAATAAATCAGCTATACCTAATAATTTAATACATCTAATGGCATGATTAATATAAGCATTTGTTAATATCCAAAATTTATTAAATTTATATTTTTTTTTAATATTTATTAATAAATTTCTTAATTGTAAATCAGGTTTTAAAACATTTTGTAAAATTAATGAATCATCGACCATTTCATTATATTTCATTGGATTAACGTTAAAATTTTTCATTAAACCTTTAATTGCTAATCCATACTCTTTATAATAATTTACCATAATTTCATTTGCTGTATTTGATGGAATACTTAATTCGTTTGTAATATAATTGAAAATTGAATTTTGCATTTGTTCTTGAATGCCTGTTGATCTTTTATAGAGGGTATTATCGACATCGAAAAAGAAAATTTTTTCATTTGATGAGTTTTCATTTGAATAATTTTTATTTAAATTAATTTGAAAATTTTCATTTAATTTTGAACCTTCATAATTTATTGAATTTAATTGTAAATTATTTTCAATCAATTGTCTTTTAATTCTTTCTCTGTAATTAGTTTTAATATCGTAATCTTCAATAATTGTCATAATGATTGGTATTAATATTTTTTTGGTTAATGAATTATCATCATTCTCATTAATCAGTTTCTTTTTTTATTTTTTTTTTTTCATCTTAAATATATATTTATCCTTGAGATTTAAAATTACCGCAATTAGTAAATAAACAAATAAACATTAACTTCAAACAAATTAGGTAATAAAAAATGTAATTTACCGCATGAACCCTTCAAGCAGGAGAAGGGGGGAGGATCCAATTATAAATAAAGAGAGTAAAGTAAAGTAAAGTAAAACAAAACAAAAGACAAAAATAATGATGAGCACGTTTTCATCTTAAAAAAAAAAAAAAATAAAAAAAAGGAGTACGTTAATGTTGTGTTTTCTTTTACTATTATTGAATTTTGGTAAAGAAGCAAAAAAAAACTACAACTTCAACTACTATAATTATAATATGCTATCCAAAAAATCTTGATCATCTAGTAATTCTTTTGGAACGATTGTATTGTTTTCCGAACTAACATTTTCTATTATTTCTGCCGCGTTATTATTATTAATATTATTATTAACTTTATCGGAATCAAAATTTTGTTGTTCAAAATTTTGTTTCGAGTGACCTAACAAGTTATTCAATTCATTAACGTCCATTGAATGTAACTGTTTTGAATTAAAATTCTGGTTTGCCTCGCCATGATAAATTTTTTTATTTTGCAAAATTTTTTTAATCTTATCACTATCAAGATCAGAAATATCAAATTGATCCTGTAATAAAAATGATTCATCGCCATACCTTTCCAGATTATTACCCAATTTCTCGATTAGTTTTTCTTGTTTTGTGATGTTTTCAACTTGCAATTCATTTTTTTTCTGCAGACTGTAGTATTTCTTATCGCTTGGAGTCGCGTGTTTATGTTTTAATTTCTGTTTATCTTGAAATTTCTTCCTATTATCTTTCTTTAGATTGTAACTATCCATCTTCTACTTGGTATCAGTTCTCTCTCGTCGTTACAGTTCACACTTCAATTGTATTTATTCATTTGCATTTTTAACCGCTGTAAATTTTTTTTTTTTGGATCGTTTTTGTTTTTGCTGTGTCGGGGTAACCAATTTTTTTCACTTTATCACAAAACAAACAAACAAACAAATGAATGAATGAATGAATGAATGAATGAAATTGTGGATGAATTCGTGAATGAATTAATTGATAGCATTGAATTGAATTGCATGACCTTGCATGGCAGGGCATTTCGTTGCTGTTTAGCTTCCCACGTTGTGCCACATGAACCCCATGACACCTAAACGACGTATTCTTAAACAAACCCCACTAAATGTAGCGCGATGCCTTTCCATATTTGGAAGCTGTCATTCCAACGTAATTACAAACTTAACAAATGTAAAGTTCCACTCTCAGTTACCATTGCACAAATCATGCAAACATTCTTGAACATCTTTACTAAAAATAATTGTTAAATTGCCGCATTCTTAAGACCTTTCTGTTTTCAAGAACCGATAAATTGGTATGTCAATTGATGAGAAATCTCAGTAGGAAACAAATACACTTGAACGAGATTCTTGATGCAATTAAATTGTATTTCTGATAAGACAAAACAAAAAAAAATTTCTTTGACTTCTTCAACTGTACAAAAGAAAAAAAAAAAAATATTGTGGAATGAAAACAAAACAAAACCAAAAAAGTTTATATAAATACGTCAAATAATCTTATTGTAAAATTAATGCAATGTAATGTAATGTATTCCCTTTATGGTGTTTATAAAAATTTTCTTTTTTTAGAAAATTTTTTTTTTAAAGAAAGTATCATACCATATATACACCAAATCAGCTATGAACGGTTCATTATTACCAACTAATAGTAAAATTTTGGGTAAACTTGTTGTGTTGGCAATTTTAGTTGTTGCCTTTAAACCACTCTTGGTTAAAGGTATAACTAGATTTATTTTTGCCATTGGATTTGCAGGTGGAAGACAATTAATTGCAGAACGTGGATCCGAAAATATGAGAGCAACTGCAGCTTACGCTGCTGGTGTTGGTGGTGTTGCTCATATCTTTGATATGATCGATCATTGTACTACAGCTGAAGGTAATGAAGTTAATAGATACACATGTTTTAAATCTGTTTTTGCTTCATTAGCTGCTATGGGTTTTGCTGTTCTTCAAAGATATAATACTGGTTCTTGGTGGAAACGTGATGGTCACGGAATGTATACTTCTGGTGTCTTTAGTAAACTTCAATCCATTGCAGATCATGATATGACTACTTCATTTTATATTGATTCCAATTGGGCTTACGAACATGGTATCTTTAATGAAACTCATTCGATTGAAAGTTTTGGTGATAATTATTATAGTCCAAATTCACTTGCTCGTCGTAGTAACGATGATGAAGCTTGGCCAGTTTCATTTTCTTATACTCATCAAAATGTTACCCATGGTACTCATATACATATTGCTACCGATATGGAACAAGCTGTTATAAAACCACAATATTTAAATGATAACAATAATAATACTAGTACTTTTGATAAACGTAATGGGTTCAATGGTTATGATAGTGCAGGTAAAGAAATTTTTATTCAATCATTAAGTTATTCACCAGTGGCTACTTGGGATAACGTTATGGATCATATTCATGGAGATAATGATGAGATTGCTGATTTACAATATACTTATTTAACTAAAGAAGGTGACACATATAATGCCTGGGCAGGTGTTACTAATGCTTGTGCTCCATCTCCACTTTTCACTAAATATGGTGATGGTTGTTTTATTGCATTTATGCGTTATGAAACTGGTTATGCTGCTGCACAAGATGTTGAGGATAATGGATGGTGTGGTCAACATAACGACCCATATTGTTTCTACGATGTTAATCATCCAACTGGTTAATTCTGATAAAGGTTGTTATATATATTATCATTTATATAGTTTATAAATTAAAAAAAAAAAAAAAAAAATTTTTTTTAAAATTTAATCTTCATTATTCATTAATTTTTTAAAAATATATACACACACATATATATATATTAATAATCATCGCCGTCATCATCAGTTAAACCAAAATCAAATTTAACATCATTTTTATTACTATTAATTAAAAATTCATTACTATAATTATTATTTAAATTTAAATTTAAATTTATATTTGAATTATTTCTTGATAAAGATCTTGGAGTTGTATTAAAATTAGATTTTGATTCAGGTGTTTCACTAAAACATCCATTCATTAAAGAAATAGTTGGTGGTTTTGGATCTAAGAAAAAAGTTGAATTAACTGATTCTTGTTGTTTATTAATTTTATTATTATTAATATTTTTAATTGAAGCCATTGATAAAGTTTTTCTTAAGAAACTTTTTTTATTTTGATTAGATTGTAAATCAAAATTATCATTAAATTTTGATAATTCATTTATTGATGATGAATTTGAAATATTTAAATTTATATTATCAAAAAGATTATCATTAATTGATGAATTTAAAGTGGTATCAAAAGTATTATTGTTATTATTATTATTATTATTTGATAAATTTAAAGTTTTTTCAAAAATATTATCTTCATTTAAATACAAATTATTATTATTATTATTATTAATACTTTTAATATCATTATTATTATTAACTAAAAATGATGAATTTTTTCTTGATGGTGATTTTAATCTATGTAAAGAATTTAATGATTTATTTTTTCTTAAGATTGGTTTATCACTATAATCAAAATTGATACGATTATCATCATCATTATTATTAAAAAATTTATTAATAAATGGATGTAATTTTAATTGATTTGCAGTTAACCTTTCTTTATCATTGATAATGAAACAAGATTTAATAAAATTCCAAAAATCTTTATAATTTAAATCATTTAAATAATCATTATCAATATAATAATCACAATTTTTAATACAATCCAAAGTTTCATTATCAGTATCACAATCAAATGGTGTATAACCAAAAGTCATAAAATAAATTAATACACCTAAAGCCCAAATATCAACTGCATAACTATAATTTTTAATTTTATTAATTTGATCATTTGACATTAATTCAATACCTTTACAATTGACAATTTCAGGTGAAATATAAGAAATTGTACCAACATATTCTTTTAAATTATTATTATTATTGGTATTAGTTGTTACTTTTGTTGCTAAACCAAAATCACCTAAAATTAAATCATGAGAAGTTAAATCGTAATCAGAATTTTTAAAATTTTTTGCAAAAATTTTTTGATTTTTTTTAGTATTATTATTTAATCTAAATAAAATATTTTCAGCTTTAATATCTCTATGAATAACATTTTGATCATGTAAAAAACTTAAAGCACTAATTAAACATGCAGTATAAGGTTTAACTTGTTTATTTAAATCTAAATGTTGATTTGAAATAATTTTTTCATAAAGATCATCTTTATCACAAAGTTGTGTTATTAATACAATACTATCGCTAGTTTCAAAAAAATCATATAATTGTAAAATATGATGATGACCTTTAAAAAAAAATTCATTATTATTATTATTATTCTTCTTATTGTTGTTATTATTTTCTAAAAATCTTATTTTTTCAGATAATTTTTTTAATAAATTAAATTCTCTTTCAATTAATTGTAATTTATTTTTAACTAAATTTTTATGAATTAATTTCATTGCATATAATTCTTTTGTATAAATATTCATACATTTTTTAACTATACTAAAGTTTCCATCACCTAATTGAGATTTTGAAGTTGTTATGTACTTACATTTAAAAATTTTGTCATTTTTAGCAATTAAAGGTGAACTTTTTGATGAATTTAAATTATTTGAAGATAAAATATTGTTAAGAAATTGATGATTATTTTTATTAGCATCTTCATTAGAAGGATTTAAAACTAATTTTGAATGAAATGATAAAGAAGGTTGAGATTTTGAAGAGTTAACTTTTGAACCATTAGACATTTTTGCTTGGTAGTTTTTATTGAACCAAAAAAAAAAACGAGTTTATTCTAAATGAAGAAGAAAACCAGAAATCAAATGAATGGATGAATGAATTAGTAGATGGGGATGTATATTTATATATGTGGAAACAGGTATCACTGCCACAAAAGAATTTAAAAAACTGGAGTTTAGATTACGAATTTGCCTTTCCGTAAGGCTTTCGAAGCAGTTAATTGATTATCGCCGAGGAAACGGCGCAGGAAATGGATTGCCAAAGAAAGGAGTTAGTTAGTTGTATGAATTCCATTCCATTCCATTGTTTGTCTGTCTGTTTCTTTCCCTGCTCCGTTTGCATTTTAGCAAGCAAAAGCAATTTGAAAAGCAACTGCACGGCAAAAGAGATCACACGGCACGAAACAAAACGAGACATGCAAAAGTAACAAACACGCTGAAATGAAATGAAAATAAAAAGTGTGCTTTGTGATGTTGTAGTAGTTTTAATGTGTGTGTGTGTGTATAGCAGTAGCAGTAGCAGCAGCAGTAGCGGCAACATGATGAATACGGCTGGGGCACAGCACACCAGAGCACGGCAGACAAAAGCAATAGCAGTTCGTTCCTTGAAGAAAGTTTCATGAGTTCAAAAGCAACACTTGCATTACCTGTGACATCTCTTGGAAAACAATTTGTAAAATCTTGTTTCGTTTCATGCTGTTGAAAATGATACCTTTTTTTTCAAATAACCGCCAACACCTTAAAAAACGTGAACCACCAGCAGAATCCAGCAATTGACGTTTGCAAACAGCACAGTCATCTTTTCCAGTACTATAAAAACCCAGAATCTGCAACCTTCCACAGCAATTCCTTGTTTTTCCAATGCTCTCCAAATGTAAAAAGTGTTTTGTGTTGTGAAACTTTCAACGTTTTGCTCTTTTCATGTTTTTTTTGTTTTTTGTTTGTGTGTTTTGTCATACTTACCCGGACTCTCCTTTGCATTTTTCAATTTTTTTTGTTTTCACAACTGAAAATTTTTTTTGCGATGAGCAGAAAATTTTTGTATTTTCATTTTTGTATTTTCATTTGTATATTTGTATATTTGTATATTTGTATATTTGTATATTTGTATATTTGTATATTTGTATATTTGTATATTTGTATATTTGTATATTTGTATATTTACACAGTTGCATATTTACACAGTTGCATATTTACACAGTTGCATCTCAGCATTTAGATCTAACAAGTACCAAATGTCTACGTCAACCAAACGTCCAAGGGAAGAAGAATCTCAATCAGCTAACGATTCAAAACTTACCGTTGAAAGAGAAACATACGCTCAGCAAAATGAAAAAGTTAGTGAAGATTTCAAAGATTTAAACTTATCCAACCAAACTTTAAAAGCCATTAACAAGATGGGATTCACTAAGATGACTTCTGTTCAAGCAAGAACCATTCCTCCTTTAATGGCAGGTAGAGATGTTTTGGGTGCAGCAAAGACAGGTTCAGGTAAAACTTTAGCTTTCTTAATTCCAGCCATTGAAATGTTATACTCTTTAAAATTTAAACCAAGAAATGGTACTGGTGTTATCGTCATTACCCCAACAAGAGAATTAGCTTTACAAATCTTTGGTGTAGTTAGAGAATTAATGGAATTTCATTCACAAACTTTCGGTATAGTTATTGGTGGTGCAAACAGAAGACAAGAAGCTGAAAAATTAATGAAAGGTGTTAACATTTTAGTTGCTACCCCAGGTAGATTATTAGATCATTTACAAAATACAAAAGGTTTTGTATTTAAAAATTTAAAGGCTTTAGTAATTGATGAAGCTGATAGAATCTTAGAAATTGGTTTCGAAGATGAAATGAAACAAATTATTAAAATATTACCAAATGAAGATAGACAATCAATGTTATTCTCAGCAACTCAAACTACAAAAGTTGAAGATTTAGCAAGAATCTCTTTAAGAAAAGGTCCACTTTTTATTAACGTTGAAACTGAAAAAGATACTTCAACTGCTGATGGTTTAGAACAAGGTTACGTCATTTGTGAAAGTGATAAAAGATTCTTATTATTATTTTCATTCTTAAAGAGAAATCAAAAGAAAAAAATTATCGTGTTTTTATCCTCGTGTAATTCAGTCAAATACTACGCAGAATTATTAAATTATATCGATTTACCAGTATTAGAATTACACGGTAAACAAAAACAACAAAAGAGAACAAATACATTTTTCGAATTTTGTAATGCTGATAAAGGTATATTAGTCTGTACAGATGTCGCAGCAAGAGGGTTAGATATTCCTGCTGTCGATTGGATCGTTCAATTTGATCCTCCTGATGATCCAAGAGATTATATTCATAGAGTCGGTAGAACTGCAAGAGGTACAAAAGGTAAAGGTAAATCATTAATGTTTTTAACACCAAATGAATTGGGTTTCTTAAGATATTTAAAAGCTGCAAAAGTTCCATTAAATGAATACGAATTCCCAACAAATAAAATTGCAAACGTTCAATCTCAATTAGAAAAATTAATTAAATCAAATTATTATCTACATCAAACTGCTAAAGATGGTTATAGATCGTATTTACAAGCTTATGCATCACATTCACTAAAGACTGTTTACCAAATTGATAAATTAGATTTAACAAAAGTAGCTAAATCTTATGGTTTCCCAATTCCACCAAAGGTAAACATTACAATCGGTGTAAGTGGCAAGACCCAAAACAAGAAACGCAGAACACACAAATAAGTGAAGTAAAACCCACAAACAAATAAATAAATAAATAAATAAAAATGTATAATATATAAAAATAAAAATAAAATTTATTTAAAAAGCACGTGATTGAAACATCGAGATTTTTTGAAAAAAAAAAAAAATGAAAAATTTTTTGATTTGTGACTAATGAAAAAAAAAAAATTGTGAGTGCAAGCAATCTCACGCTTAAACGACAATCAATTTTATTTTATATTACATTCATAATATTTTGACACTTTTTTTATTTTTTGGTTTTTTTTTTATTATTGAATCTTGAAGATTTATTTTTTGGGATAGCAACGTAACGAGAAAGAATAGAAAAATGTCTGCTCAATTATCGTTTGACAAAGTGAAAACCCATTCTCATGCTCTTACTTTAGCTAATAATTTAAAAATTGCATTAGCCATTGAATTTGCTTCGAAAGATTTTAAATATAAAATCGATGAAGATTCTGATAACTTGAATTTATCCATTAATGATTCTTTTCAATTATTCGATGCTAATGCTATCTTAAGATACTCTATGAATGATTTTGAAACGGAAACTTCAAAAGAAAATGATTTTGTGCTAACTAACTTACAACCTTTATTATATAAAGAATCCATTGAAAAGAATACTAGTATTGTTTCAGAAATTTTTCAAAAATTTTTAAATAATGATTCTGAATCCATTAATGCTACAAGATTAATTACTTTTGCTAACGTATACGCTATTGATTCAACTAAAATTAAAGAACTTTTTATTAATAATGAAAAGATTCAAAATGCTATTAAATACGCTTTGCAATTTACACCACGTTCTTCTTCTCAATTTAAAAATAATGGTACCGTTAATATTGAAAGTAAATTTCAAATTAATAAAAATTTAAATGAAATTTTACCAAAAAAAGGTGAAAAAAACATTATCATCACTTCTGCTTTACCTTACGTTAATAACGTTCCTCATTTAGGTAACATCGTCGGTAGTGTCTTATCTGCTGATATCTTTGCTCGTTATTGTAAGACAAGAAATTATAATACTTTATTCATTTGTGGTACCGATGAATATGGTACAGCAACTGAAACTAAAGCTATAGAAGAAAAAGTTTCTCCACGTGAATTATGTGATAAATATCATAAGATTCATAAACAAGTTTATGATTGGTTTCAAATTGGTTTCGATTATTTTGGTAGAACAACCACTGAAAAACAAACTGAAATTGCTCAAGATATTTTCTTAAAATTAAACGAAAATGATTTTTTAGAAGAACAATCAATGAAACAATTATATTGTCCTGTTCATAACTCTTACTTGGCTGATAGATACGTCGAAGGTGAATGTCCAAAATGTCATTATGAAGATGCAAGAGGTGATCAATGTGATAAATGTGGTGGTTTATTGGATCCATTTGAATTAATTAACCCACGTTGTAAACTAGATAACGCCACTCCAATTCCTAAATTTTCAGATCACGTCTTTTTATCATTAGATAAATTAGAACCAGAAGTTAAAGATTGGGTTTTAAAAGCTTCTGAAGATGGTCAATGGTCAAAAAATTCAAAGACTATTACAAATTCTTGGTTAAAAGATGGTTTAAAACCTCGTTGTATTACAAGAGATTTAGTTTGGGGTACTCCAGTCCCATTAAAAAAATATGAAGATAAAGTTCTTTACGTTTGGTTCGATGCCACCATTGGTTACGTTTCCATTACTGCAAATTATACTAAAAATTGGGAACAATGGTGGAAAGATCCAGAAAATGTTAAATTATATCAATTTATGGGTAAAGATAACGTCCCATTCCATACAGTTGTTTTTCCTGCAACTCAACTTGGTACTAAAGATAATTGGACTATGTTACATCATTTAAATACAACAGAATATTTACAATATGAAGGTGGTAAATTCTCAAAAAGTAGAGGTGTTGGTGTCTTTGGTAATAATGCTCAAGAATCCGGTGTTTCTCCAAGTGTTTGGAGATATTATTTAGCTTCTGTTAGACCTGAATCAAGTGATTCTCACTTCTCTTGGGATGATTTTGTTACTAAAAATAATAGTGAATTATTAGCTAATTTAGGTAATTTTGTCAACAGATTAATTAAATTCGTTAATGCTAAATATAATGGTGTTGTCCCAGAATATAATCCAACAAAAATTGAAACCTATGATTCTTTAGTTAATGATATTAATAAACTTTTATCCTCTTACATTGATGAAATGGAATATGGTCATGAAAGACGTGGTTTAGAAATTGCTATGGCCTTAAGTAGTCGTGGTAATCAATTCTTACAAGATAATAAATTAGATAATACATTATTTTCACAATTTGCTGAAAAATCTGACGCTGTCGTTGGTGTCGGTTTAAACATCATTTATACCGTTGCTTCTGTCATTTATCCATTCATGCCAGAAACTGCTGAAACCATCTATAAGATGTTAAATGCTCCAGCTTTAAAGATTGATGAAAGCTTCCATTTAGCCATTTTAGGAGGCCATAATATTAATAAAGCTGAATACCTTTTCCAACGTATTGATGAAAAACAAATTGAAGTTTGGAGATCCAAATACGGTGGTCAAAAAGATTAATGATTTTTTTTTTCAATATTGTTTCTGCTCTTTAATAAATATATATGTATGATATGTACAAGATTATAGAGAAAATTTTCATAAAATAAAATAAAATAAAATAAATTCTGTAAAATAAATTCTCCTACCTTAATAACTTCAAATAAAAAGAATACGATCTTTCTTTAGCTTCGAAATACACCTCTAACACAACCCATGACACCATTAAATAGCAAAATGGTATCCCCATTCTTAATATCAGAAATTTTCACTTCGCCTTCTTTAATAAAACCTTTTTTCAATAAATAGTAACGCATTATACCACACAGACAACCTGAAGATAAATATGGAGTAACATAAAAAACTTCACCATCAATAATTTTTTCAATGGCAATATTTGTTATAGTACCTTCTGTAATGTTATTATCTTTATTAAATAACAAAATTTCACACTTATCAGTTTTATTCAAAATATTTTTTCTGTAGTCTTTAACTAAACTCATCAATCGCTCTCGAGGAATATTATATTGATCACGTTTAGTGGTCTTAAATGTACAAAATGGAGTAGATTCAGTAGCTTTATCATTAATAAATACATCCCAAATATTTTCAGTTTTGTAATTGAAACCGTCTAGGATAGTGTTCTCAAAGTATTGGGTAACATCCCCAAAGGTTTTTGATGAAGCTGGTAATAAGTGAGCTTCTACACGTATATTACCCTGTTGAGAAACAAGAATTCTCATCTTGTAACAATTATTATCAAATAAGAACGACAAAAGTTTTTTGTTACAGGATAATTCTTCATCTTTTAAGTTGATAATTTCTTTAATCATAAAATTGACTAGTTCATCCTCTGTATATACCTTTTCGATCCCAAAAAAGGAAAGCGTATAATTTAGTCTATTCAAATGTTGTGGTAAAAGCAAGAACCTATGTTTAATTAAATCGTAAATGTTTTTAATCGTGTTTTCAGACCAAGCTTCAACAGAGCTACCATCAACAATTACAGATTGTGCCTTTGGTTCTTCAAGTATTAAACTTCCAATGGTAGTTTTTTCTTTAACTAATTCAAGGGCACGATCATTTAAATTTCCCTTTAACTCAGGAAATTCGTAACCAGTATCATTGTCGTTTAAGTGGAATCTATCGAAATTATAAGATAAACAATATTGATTATTATTCAAAGGCTCTATGCTTGTGAAATGTGAATCGTATCTTAGAGTAGAAAGAAATTCAAAGGATTTGGGTGACATGTTCTTTTATAAATATAAAAAATGATGGCTTTTAAAAGTACTTCAGTCAAGTTAAAATTACCAAAAGTTTTTTTTTTTAATTTAATAATTATGAATTTTTTGTAATTTTATTTTTATGTTTTGAGCTGTAACAGTTTTGAACTTTTAAAAAAAAAATCCAACTTAATAATTATAAATTGAAAAACCAAAAATTAGTTACATTAAAAATTTATTTATAGTAAACATGAATATATAATGTATATATATATAAGTTACACTAAAGAACTAATTCCAGTTCTTCAATCTTAATGGAATCTTTATCGGTAATGGGATAATATGGAACTAAAGAATCTGTATGTTCAATATAGGCATTGTTGTAAACTTTCCAAAATGCTTTTCGTACATTTCTAGCAGGATGAAATAAACCTGCCCAGATGTAATTCATAAAGATACCTGGACCAACAGTGTAACTCAATGCTTCCAAACCTTCTAAAATACGAGAAATTACGTGAGGTGAAGTTTCGAAAATATTTGGTATTAAAAGATTAAGTAAATGAATGAAAAAATCCTCATTACCTGTTCCACTACAATTCAAAGCAATATGTCTAATGACTGCTGAAGCAGTTTGACGATGAACCAAATCTCTATCTATTAAAGCATCTTCTAAGAGAGGAGAAATAATGTAAAGATAATCTTGCGAAAGATCTCCAATATATTCAAACATAAATGTCATGGCTTTCAATACACCGTTTTGAACATTTGTTTCTGGAGTCTTGTATTCATTCATCAAAGCTGGTAAAACAATATATGGTCCACATGTCTTAGCCACAATACCTATTGCAACGGCAGTACAAATACGCAATTGACGTTCTTGAACTTTCAAATTATTCAATAAAACAACAAGAACATCTTGTGGTCCAACAGCTTTTGCTATATATCCAAATGTGGCATTAGCAGCTATTCTAATTTTTTTATTTGTACTCTTTAACATTTCCAATAATTGAAAGCAAACTCTCATCCATTCCTTTGGTGATACATAACTAGGGCCTCGCAAGGCAATGTACCCGACCAAAGTCACAGTACTTAATTGTACTTTTACATGTTTATTTTTAAGAATTGGTGTCAATGATGGAAGTATTTGATTGACAGGTGGTTGTAATTCTTTCAAATCGGATACGGATATTATTGTTGCCATAACGCGAATAATAGATCCCAAAACTTCTGGATACACTTCTCCTAACGATTCATACAGAATAATATTCAATTTATTCAAAATATCAATCTCTCCACAGTTTTTAATAACAGGAACCAATATATTACAGAGATCAGCTGCATTTTGACGAACAATTTGATCCTTATGTTTTAATTGATTCAATATTGTACTTACTATTGGTAAAATAAAAGGCTTCATTCTTTCATTCAACGACGTAGCAACTGTACCAAAACCTCTAAAAATTACAGGATCATCTGTCTTTTGCTCTTGAAATGCAATTAATAAAGCATCGATTAGTCGAGTCTCTAAACGATCATCTAAATCGATGGTACCAAGTAATTTGACAACTCTATGCACGGCATGTATGGCCATAAGTCTAAATGGTTCAGCTTCGTCTCTTAGAGGTTTTAACAATTGATTAATAATATATGAACAACCAATTTTTTCAGATAAGATTACCGTTGTGTAAGTAACAATTTTATTTAGTTGTCGATCTAAAGCAACACGTCTATTCCAAAAATTTTGGAAAAATAAAGGAGCAATTTCTTCTCTTAAAAAATTTGGAGTTATAGTTTCAATGGTGCTACATTTTTGTAGAATAAACAAAACCGTTTTTTTCATTTCATCATCTGGTGAATTAAATTCTCTTTTTACAATTCTCATTATTTCTTGCGTATAATATCCAGCATATTCTGGGTCCATTAAAGGTATTATGGAACCTAAGCATTTTAAGAATGCAGCTAAAATTTTACCTCTGTGAAATCTAACACCTTTCCAAAGTGGTTCAAGTATCAAATTAAATGCTTCAATACCATACGGATAAGAATTTTGTGCTAGAACTGCTAGAGTATTTGCAGTAATTGTACGAATAGGTAGGTGTTCATCTTCTAGACCATCACCGATACATTGAATTAAGCTTCCCAAATGTGGTAAAATTTCAATACCCATCAAAATACCAATCTGTTGCACAATTTTAACACCAGTATGACGGGTTCTCCACGATTTTCTTGAATGACAAGCAGCGTTTAAAAACGGAATCATTTGATGTAAACCTAATGCTTTTGCAACAACAGCCATTGCTCTGGACGCCGTGTTTCTAACATACTCATCTTCGCTATCAATATCCAATCTCAGTGCCTTTAAAACTGTAGTAATACCTGTTGCGGATGCAAGGTTGCTAATTATATCTCTTCCTGTAGCCCTGGTCATTGGATCTTCATCGATTAATAAAGGAGATACTACTACTAAAATGTTTCTGGTAAAAGGCCGAACTAAATCACCTAATTTGTACAAAATTCGATTAACTACCTTAATCATCAAATGCCTTTCCTGATCTTCCAAAGTTTTATCTAAAAGAATGGGTAGCATACAATCAAAAATCAACCCAGGACCAAATTTGATTGACTTTTCAGTCAGTTGTTTCATTGATTGCTTCCTTATTTGTGTATTTCCATTTTTTACCTTTAATAACAGTGACAAAAAGGCTTTCTTATTTTTTTCTTCATCAGATAATGATTCAATGGATCTTTTATCCAAAGTTAATGCAAAATGTAATCTATCGGACTCTTTGAAAAATTTAAGAGCTTCCCCATTCGGGATGTCTGCTATCTCGTCTATTTGATCTTTTACCTCTTTAGAAGTTTCTGGAACAGAGTAACTTTGAATTTTCAGCTCCTTTTTACTTCTTTTAACTAGCTGTTTATCTTCACTATGGTCATCGACTTCCTTCAACAATCGTTTCCTATTTTCATTGTCAAATCTTCTTTTATGATACTCATCCTCCTTGTTAAACACAGTCCTCTTCTTCATTCTTTGTTGTAAAACGTCGGTAAATCCCTCTTCTTCTTGCTCTACCGTTTCAGCACTTGCCATCGTTTCCTTAAGAATATCATCCTTCAAACTCTGCGTAAAGGAGTAGCTACCACCAACTTGGTGTTTTTTCTCATTTTCCAAGCCAGATGCCATTCCTATACCTTCACTCATTTCAAAATTACAACCTCTTTTAATGCTTTTCTCAATCTTTTTTTCAGTTTTAAAATCTAAACTGCTCATCTCTTCGATTGATGTTTTTATAAACTTTTATTTTTGTCAACGGTTTCCAAAGTAAGAAAAAAAATGAAGGTTTCACTCACGCTTTGAAAATAATTGATAACTAGACAATTTTAACAAAGAGAAAAAGATTGGGAAAGTATCTTAAAGTGGATTCTTTGCAGAGAGTAGGGCATTAGCAATTAACATGAGGCTTTTCAGTTTGAATGGTCACTTAAAAGCGCTGGTATGCACTGGACTATTGGTTTCGAGACGTGTAATTGCAAATTCAGAAAATACAGAATCATGGGGTACCGAGCAGAATAACTCCTCGATTGCTGAGAAAACAGGCTCATTTATAGCTAACTCAGCCATTGACGACGATTGTACTTCTTCTTTAGGTGTGCAAGATATAAAAGATGAAGTAAAAACAACAGTTAATTCTTTTGTAAATGAAAACACACTCATGGTTGATGAGGACTTGAGTTATCCATTCGAAGAAAGCTTAAATTTAAAACCTTTGCCCCATAATCATTTGCTGACCTCATTTAATTTTAATCTTAAATCAGAAAATTTTATTCCAGGCGTATCATCAACGAATTATGAACAATTTGACCACTACACTGTTTTTCCTAAAGCCATTATGCCATTATTAAAATATACATCTACTAGGCAATTGAATCTAAGGTTTACTAGAGGATTTTGGGATGCTGAAGAGTGGGGTGCTTTACCTCACGATGGGTTTCAATCAGGTGGCAACGGTGTGGAATTGTGGGCTGTTATTGAAGCTGATTCCAAAGAATCAGCCTATAAACAATGGAAGTCATTGGCTAATAAGTTAAGCGGACTATTTTGTGCATCCATTAATTTCATTGACAATACGAGAAGTACATATCCTGTGTACTCATTTCAACCTCATGGAGATTCAAAAGATGACTTATTATTATTCAATGAAACAAACGATTTATTCTTAATCCGTGCAGCTTTGGCTAATGAACCTATATGTACTGAAAATTTAACTCCATTAATTAAATTATTACCAAGTAAAGGTAAATCAGGAATTTCTTCTTTATTGGATGGTCATAAAATTTTTGATTCTGTATGGCACAGTCTTTCTATTGAAGTTACGACAGTATGTAATACCAATGAATTAGATTATGATACATGCCATCTGGAAATGAATGCCATGATTGACATGGTAGTTGATGTTTCAAGTGTTTTAGCAAGGAATGAAAATCCAATTCCAAAGCCTTTAAATGGTGACAGATTACGTTGCGACGAATCAAAACCATTTGATGCATTTCAATGTTTTCCAGCACCAGAGGATACGTATATTGATTATTCCGTATCAGATATTTTTGGGAAAAATATTAGTGGATCCAATCTATTTTCAAAGAAACCATCGAAAATATGTGCATATGTCACCGATAAATGGATGGCTGCTCTTAAAGTCAATGATGATTTATTTTCAACGGAAAGTAATTGTTTTGATCTTAAAGATGACGCTGTTTATGATTTGACTTTTCAAACAGATAATTCTAATGAAGTTGTGGAAATCAAGGAATCCCCAATTTTTGTTACTAGGTCATTAACTGGTTACAGTCAAGATATTGGTGGATTACGTACAGTATTTAACAATCCAACAAATGCTCCTGTCAAATTAGTTTTTTTTGAATCTTTACCGTGGTTCATGAGAGTGTATCTATCTTCCTTGAAGTTGGATGTTTATGGTCATAATAATAATAATAATAATAATAATAATAATACTTTAACCATTGACGATGTTATAGAATCTACATATTATTTACCGGCAGCTGATCATGAAAGGCCAACTCATTTAGAATTTATTATAAATATACCTGCAAATACAAAATTTTCTCTTTCGTATGGTTTTGATAAAGCATTATTACATTTTACAGAATATCCTCCTGATGCCAATCATGGATTTGAAATTGAATCAGCTGTAATTACAGTAATTGAACCAATTAGTTATCAATTTAGAACATCCACTTTACTTTTATATTTATCAACACCTGATTTTAGTATGCCATACAATGTAATTATTATAACCTCTACAATAATGGGATTGATATTTGGTATGATTTATAATTTAATTACTAAAAAATTGGTTACTACAGAAGAAGCAGAAAAGATTCTTGCTACCTCAGGTATTAAATACAAGTTAAAAACGATAAAAAATAAGATTTTATCAAAATTTTCAAAAGCAAAGCTTGAATAAATGATTTTTTTTAAAGGTAAATCATTTATATTTCACATAATGATAATAAAAATTAATTAAATTTATACATATATATGTACTTTTTTTTTCTTTTTTTTAATTGATATATATATCAGTCTTCACTGGAACTTCAATTAAAATGGATCTTCATAAGGATCTTCTTCATCATAATCATCATCCTTTTCATATTCGTAAACAATGGCCCCACCAGAACCAAATGATTGTGCTTCCAAAAATGGTAAAGCGACTTGATCTTTAGCTTCTTTTTGTTTTGAGGAAGTTGATAAATTGAAAGTGGTTAAATCTTGTAACATTTCGGGAGTTTCTAAATTGTTTTCTTCATCTTGATTATTATTAGCTACTGCTTCATAATTATGATTTGTTGTATCTATATTGAACGCATAAGATAAAGACCTTCCAGACCTTCTTCTGTTAGTAAACTTTAAATGAAACTTTGAATTGTTTAAACCACGAGGTATCAACATGGAATCTAAATGTTCTCTTAATTCTTCTTCATCTAAATTTTTGGGTAATATTGGCTCAACATTCATTATCGTTGTAGCCATAAATTGTAATAAAGTTTCTGCTAAGGGATAGTTTTCCATATTATTTTCTTCTACTTCTAACATATCCTTATGATAAGTAGCAACAAGAGTACAATTAGGAGCAACAATAGATGATATGAATTTACTTAAACGGGATCTTGGCAAATAATTTAAAGAATCAACTATAATTAATGTCTTTCCTTGACGTGATTTTTGTGGATCCGGTAAATTTGATTGAATAATTTGTGCTACTTTTGAAATGCCAGTCTGATTGACATCGATAAAGTTAGTGGCATAACTTGGTTTATTAACTGTTTCAAAAGAGATGTAAAAAATGTTTAGATCATTGGCACCTTTCAGATTGTACACTATTTCGTTTGTCAAATACTTGGAAGTTTGTGCAACAGTGTCTAAACATAATACAAAAGAAGATGGTTCTGTTAAACTGAGAACTCTTTTCAAAAGGATAGCAGGATTATGCGATGAGCTAGCCATTTTTGTGTTTTAATACTGGAAATAAAAGGATGCCTTATCTTGGTTGTTATCTGCCCCCAAAAATATAAAATATAAGTAATTTTAATATTCTTCAAACCACTAAAGCCAGTATTATCACTTGCTTGAGTTGAGTTGAGTTGAGTTTCCCAGCATTCATCGATTTTGTTCATCTTGAAAAGTTCAATATTCAATCTTTTATCGATTTTTTCAAGAAATTGGGTGCAGACCTTAAAAGCCCTAACCGGTTTAAGTGAGGTTTAAAAATTGATCAACATAAAAAGTTTTAATTTAAACACTTCAACTTGGCTAAATTAATAATTTTAATTATTTAAAAAATACTAAAGGCAATCTCCATATCAATACCAATATTAAAATTTTAAATTTTAACAGTTCCAAGCTATTACTGACGAGCTTGCAAACATTATATACTATTTTTGCAAGCTAGGGCTTAGATGGAAATGGTGCAACCCTAATGATTTCAATCTTTTAAAATTCAAAACATGAATAATAAAAACTGAAAAACCTGTTGATAAAAAACTAAATGAAGTGAAATAGTTGGGAAAAAGATCGAATAAAGCTATATTTGTTTTTGTTTTTGTTTTATTTTAATAAATTTTTATTTTAGGAATTTACAATCCTACGAGTATTTTGCATTTGATTTGTAAATTTAGGACTGCAGAATAAGAAAAGCATATATTTTACTTGAAATAGTCATTCAACTACAACTTTATTTTTAAACAAAGTATTGGAATAAATAGCAGAAAAAAATACTAATTTGTAAGGAAAAATGACAGTGACTTATGGGCCACAACCGCTTCAGCATTTGAATACTACAATGAGACATGGCTTTGAAGAACAATACAAAGACGAAGATTTTTTACAGTCTTTAGCAAATGGTTTCATATTTTATTTTGATGATAAGAGACATAGAACTAATGGTAATCCAACACCTGAAGATGAAAAGCTAGAAGACAAAGAACGTTATTACCAACCAATACTGGATTGGAAAATTACAAAAGATCGTCAAAAGACCGTTAGTGCAGCATTATTGCTTTGTTTGAATTTGGGTGTCGATCCTCCTGATGTTACAAAGACACATCCTTGTGCAAGAATGGAAGCATGGGTGGATCCATTAAACTTTCAAGATTCCAAGAAAGCAATTGAACAAATTGGTAAAAACTTACAGTCACAATATGAAACGTTATCGTTACGAACAAGATATAAACAGAGTTTGGATCCGTGCGTCGAAGACGTTAAAAGATTTTGTAATTCTTTAAGAAGAACTTCAAAAGATGATCAAATTTTATTTCATTATAATGGTCATGGTGTACCTAAACCTACACCTTCGGGTGAAATTTGGGTATTTAATAGAGGATATACACAGTATATTCCTGTGTCATTATATGATTTACAAACTTGGTTAGGTGCCCCTTGTATATTTGTCTATGATTGTAATAGTGCAGGTAATATAGTTACTAATTTTAAAAAATTTGTTGAAAAAAGAATAAAAGATGATGAAGAGGGGAATCATGATTTAGCAGCACCTTCCCCGACTTCAGCTTATAAAGATTGTTATCAATTGGCATCGTGTGAATCTAATGAACTGTTGCTCATGATCCCAGAGTTACCCGCTGACTTGTTTACATGTTGTTTAACATGCCCAATCGAAATTAGTGTACGAGTATTTTTAATGCAATCACCTTTAAAAGATACAAAATATAAAATTTTTTTTGAAAATTCCAACAAACGTTACGATTCTAAAAATGCCTACAAAGCTAACATTCCCAATATAAACATTCCAGGTATGTTATCAGATAGAAGAACCCCGCTTGGTGAATTAAATTGGATTTTTACCGCAATCACTGATACTATTGCATGGACATCATTGCCAAGACCATTATTTAAAAAATTATTTAGACATGATTTAATGGTTGCTACATTGTTTCGTAATTTTCTTTTGGCTAAAAGAATAATGCCTTGGTATAATTGCCATCCAATTTCAGACCCAAAATTACCAGAAAGTATAGCTACTCACCCAATGTGGAAATCCTGGGATTTAGCAATGGATGAAATATTAGGGAAAATAGTTGATGATTTAAAAAATACACCTCCTGCTGCTGAACTTGAAGCACAAATGATTTTAGAACAAGATTCAGTTCAAACTCCACAAAGAGTTAATTCACAACAACAGTTATCTCAAAAGGACAAAAATTTTGGAAGTATGCAACATCAATCTAGATTTGGAGTTGGTAATCTAAGTACAATGTCTTTAGCAAACCTTCCTGGTTTACACTCAGGTAATAAAATCAATAATAGTTTAAACAATCAAAATAAACTTTCGGGGACTTTATCCAATTTATTACCGCAACAACAATTCACAGGATTTTTTGAACAAAATTTAACTGCATTCGAACTTTGGCTTAAATATGTATCGAATGTTCGTAATCCACCTGAGCAACTTCCAATTGTTCTTCAAGTTTTACTTTCTCAAGTTCACCGTATTAGAGCATTAGTATTATTATCAAGGTTTTTAGATCTTGGTCCATGGGCAGTATATTTATCTCTCTCGATTGGTATCTTTCCATATGTATTAAAATTGTTGCAAAGTCCAACTCCCGAATTAAAACCTATTTTAGTCTTTATTTGGGCAAGGATTATGTCAATTGATTATAAGAACACTCAAGCAGAATTAATAAAGGAAAAAGGTTACATATATTTTATTAATGTATTAGTTCCTGATTTTGGAATGAATCCCCAATCCGCAGGCGGTATCAACATGGGCTCGCCATTGACGATAAATTCTAATCGTAACAACGCAGCGTTAAAAGCTCAATCTCATCCACATTTAGTCAATAATGAAAACCAATCATATCATTCCAATGAAACTACCGACGAGCAAAAAGCAATGTCTGTATTTGTTCTGGCATCTTTTGTTAGAAAATTTCCATTAGGTCAAAAATTGTGTTTTGATCTTGAATTAGTTAAAAAATTATGTTTCTTTATTGACAATTCTGAGGTCCCTCTGTTGAGGCAATGGTGCATAATATTAATTGGATTACTATATGTTCAAAATCCATTATACAGACATATAAGTATGGGAGCCAGTGTATTTGAAACATTACTAAAATCTTTGAACGATCCAGTTCCTGAAGTTAGGACAGCCGTTTTATTGGCATTATCCTACTTTGTTTCAGATACTAACGATGGTGATATTATTTTGAAATTACAACAAGACCATGAACAACAATACCAACAATTGGTAAATCAATTACAACAAATAAGCAATACTTTTAATCAAAAACAAAATCAACAACATTTAGAACAACAACAAGTGAAAATTGAGCATCAAATTAGTACTTGTGTAAATATGCAAGCTCAATTGGAAAGCATTGATTTAAAAAGTATGAAAGCTCAAACAATAACAAATTTAATAGCTGTGTTACCTTTGATAAATGATGCATCATCATTAGTTAGAAAAGAGGTTATAGTATTTTTCTCACACATAGTATATCGTTATATTAATTTTTTCATTATAGTTGCGTTTAATGAACTAACTGAAGATATTGCACAGTTAGAAGGTGCAGATCAAAATAATGAAAAACATTCTGTTAGTTACGGCTCAGTTTTTAGTACGGTATGGAAAGGTTTATTAATATTGGCTGGTGATCCTTATGAAGAAAATAGAAAATTGGCGGAACAAGTCGTTGATTATATTTTATTAGAACTAAGTGCTCATAAGGAACTAGGTGAACCATTTTCTAAATTGGAGCAATATTTTTTCAGAAGAAACGTAGAAGTTCATCGAGGGAGTAAAATGGGGTTTAGCTCATACTCTTCTCAAGCAAATAAACCACATCTCAAATCTTTTGTCACTAAAGGCAATAATATTGAAGTTGGTGTTAGAAAATTACCTGAAGTTGATACCGCTAGCGAATTCAGTAGTACATTATCATTAAGCAATTTTTTTAAACATTTAGGTTTTGGAGATTCTGTATCTAGACAAGATGATACTGATTCTGTTTTAAGTAGAGAAGAAAATAAAGGTATATCTTTATTAGGTGTGTCATATGGTACAGCTCCAATTCCATCTACTCCAAGATATAAGGAATATAAAGGAAATATAGCATTGCCACTTGAAAGTGAATTTCTTGATTTTTCTCGTGAATATTTTCAAGAACCACAAATGAGAAAACAAGAAGCTGATGAGAAAGGTAGTGTTGAATATAACGAAAGAATATGGAGAAGAAGTAGAAATGATACGATTATTCAAGAAACACAGTCTCAAAAAAAATTTTCATTGTACGGTGATTGGTCAAAGAAATTGGTTACTTTTGATAACAAAACACAACCTAAAATTTTACGTTTCACACAATTTGAAGATCAATTGGCAGTAGCTGATGATAAAGATAATATAACAGTTTTTGATTGGGATAAAAAAACAACCTTATCAAAATTTTCAAACGGAAATCCATTTGGTACAAAAATTACTGATGTTAAATTTATTAATGAAGATGATATAACGTTAATGATGACTGGTTCATCAGATGGTATTATAAAGATTTACAAAAATTCATTTTCAAATGAAAAAGTTGAAAATATTGCTGCTTGGAGAGGTTTAACAGAAATGTTATTAACTCCAAGGTCGAATGGGTTAATTACTGAATGGCAACAAAGTAGAGGTTCTTTATTAGCTACTGGTGATGTTAAAATTATTAGAGTTTGGGACGCTCATACTGAAACTGCAGAAGTTGATATTCCAGCAAAGACTTCATCATTAATTACATCATTGACATCTGATCAATTAGCTGGTAATATTATTGTTGGTGGTTTTGCTGATGGTACGTTGAGAGTTTATGATCGTCGTATGGATGCAAGAAATTCTATGATTCGTCGTTGGAGAACTAGTGGTGGTGGTAGAAAAGATGTTTGGATTAATAACGTTCATTTACAAAGGGGTGGTTATAGAGAATTGGTTAGTGGTGCAACGAATGGTGTTGTTGAATTATGGGATATAAGATATCAAGAACCTGTTAAAAGGTTTATTGATGAAAATACACAAGGTAGCGGTAACCAAAAAAGAATTTTAACGATGACATGTAGTCAAGTTCATGAACACGCACCAATTATTGCTACAAGTACCAAATTGATTAAAATTTGGACAACATCTGGTGATTTATTAGCTAATTTTAAAAATTCTTTTAATAGTAATGGTGTAGCTAATACTTTAGCTGCTACTGGTTTAAGGTCTACTTTATCATATTCTTCTCATGCAAATTCTTTTGTTTCTTCTTTAGAATTACATCCACACAGGATGATGCTTGCCGCTGCTAATTCACATGATAGCCGTATTAATATCTATCAGTGTATACGTAAAAGAGACAATGATTATTATTATTAAACTGGGAATGAAGAGATACCATAATGAATTTGCAATATTGGTTGTGTTTTATTTTCTTATTTTACTATTTGGATCGAATAAATAATAATTAAAGCGTGTTTATTACTAGAAAAAAAAACAAAAAAAAAAAACGACACAAAATTGAGTAACTTTATTTTTATTAAATTATTTAACATACAAAGAAAGGAAAAGAAAAGAAAAAAAAAAAAACATATGCATTATATTTAATTTTACCATAAAGGAAAAGGGGGAGAAAAGATTTATTATAAATATGCCTTATAAAATTTCTACAACGAAGAAGAAACCATTAAATTCAACCAATCAATCAATTCATTTAGAAAGTTGTCCTAATAGTTTCTTAAGAAATAATTGTAAAAAAAATGAAAATAAAAATTTATTTTTCCAAAGTTCACCACCAATTAATAGAGATCAAATAAATTTTTTACCTAATTTAAATACAAGATTAAAAAATACAAATATTTTAAATTATTATAAACAACAAAATAATTCAAATTTATATTATCAAAATTCAACTACGAATAGTATGATTCCACAATATGCAACGAGTAATATTTTTAATTTTGGAATTCCAAATGTTGGAATTGAATCTTATATTAATTCATATAATCAAAATTTTGGAATTATTAATAATAATGATGATGGTAATAGTGATACAGAATCTTATTCATTTTATGAAAATGGTTTAAATAAAAATTTTAATCCAAGAATTGTAAGTAGTATGAATCATAAGGAAAAAGTTAATAAATGGATTGATACGTTACCAACATTTGAAAATGATGATGAAATTATTGAAAATAATTTTTTTGAAAATTATTATGATTTAAATTGGGATGAAAAAAATTTTGATAAATTAAAATTTAAAGATAATTTTTATCAAATTATTTCAATAATTGATAATGATGAGAAATTATTTTTACAATCGAAAAAAATTGATTCATTTGTTAGAAAAATGTATGAACAAGAAATTGAAAATATAGAAAGTGAAAATGAAAATGAAAATGAAAATGAAAATGAAAATGAAAATGAAAATGAAAATGAAAATGAAAATGAAAATGAAAATGAAAATGAAAGTGGTGATAATGATAATAATGAAAGTAGTGTTGTTTTTATTGAACATAACGATTACGGATTTATTTAATTTATTCAGGTGTTTTTTTGTTGTTTTTTTTGCAATATATATATATATAAATATAAAAAAAAAAAAAAAAAAAAAAAAAAAAAAAAAAAAAAAAAAAAAAAAAAAAAAAAAAAAAAAAAAAAAAAAAAAAAAAAA